>CAUYQU010023012.1:0-26506 GCA_963574635.1 Cheracebus regulus
CTGGAGACAACCGATGCTGGAGAGGATGTGGAGGAAATGGAATGCTTTTACACTGTTGGTGGGAGTGTAAATTAGTTCAACTATTGTATGGCAATTCCTCAAGGATCTAGAAATAGAAGTACCATTTGACTCAGCAAGCCCATTACTGGGTATATATCCCAAAGAATTTTAAATCATTCTATTATAAAAACACATGCACACATGTGTTTATTGTGGCATTGTTCACAATAGCAAAGACTTGGAACCAACCCAAATGCCCATCAATGATAGACTGGATAGAGAAAATGTGGCATATATAGACCATGGAATACTACACAGCCATAAAAAAGGATGAGTTCATGTCCTTTGCAGGGATATGGATGAAGCTGGAAATGATCATTCTCAGCAAACTGACACAAGAACAGAAAATGAAACACTGCATATTATCTCTCATAAGTGGGAGTTGAACAATGAGAACACATGGACACAGGGAGAGGAACATCACATACCAGGGCTTGTTGGAGTGTGTGGGTGCTAGGGGAAGGATAGCAGGTGGCTGGAGGACTAAGGGAGGGATACCATTAGGAGAAATACCTAATGTAGATGACAGGGTGACAGATGCAGCAAACCACCATGGCATATGTGAAACTATATAACAAATCTGCACGTTCTGCACATGTACTCCAGAATTTAAAGTATAATAAAAAATTTTTTTAATTGTTTTTCCCTTTGGGGATTGGTAGTAGTAGTATTCATTAATAAACAGTTGTTCAACTCAAATGCCCATGATTATGGACTGGATAAAGAAAATGTGGCACATATACTATGAAATACTATACAGCCATAAAAAAGAAAGTGTTTATGTCCTTTGCAGGGGCATGGATAAAGCTAGAAACCATCATTCTCAGCAAACTAACACAGGAACAGAAAACCAAACAAACACTGCATGTTCTTACTCATAAGTGGGGGCTGAACAATGAGAACACATGGACACAGGGAGGCAAACATCACAAGCTGGGGCCTGTCAGGGGGTGGAGGGGCAAGTGGCAGGAGAGCATTAGGACAAATATCTAATGCATACAGGGCTTAAAACCTAGATGATGGGGTGATAGGGACAGCAAACCACCATGGCACATGTATGCCTATGTAACAAAGCTGCACATTCTGCACATGTATCCCAGAGCTTAAAGAAAAAAAAAATCATTATTTGCACATCTAGAATGGTTTTAGGAAACCTTGTTAGGAATTTCAAGGAAAATCACACATTTTTATGTTGAACAAACAGTAATTACGATTTTCTATGATAATTTTAGTTTTGAAGTGTTTATAATTACGGGAAAATGCCCAGTCAAGTAAGAATATAAACAAATCTTCTGGGCTTGGTGGCTCACGCCTGTAATCCTAGCATTTTGGGAGGCCAAGGTGGGTGGATCACCTGAGGTTGAGAGTTTGAGACCAGCCAGGCCAACATGGAGAAACCCCGTCTCCGTTAAAAATACACAATTAGCCGGGCATGGTGGAGCATGCCTGTAATCCCAGCTACTCAGGCAGCTGAGGCAGGAGAATCACTGGCACTAGGAGGTGGAGGTTGCGGAGAGCCGAGATTGTGCCACTGCACTTCAGCCTGGGCAACAAGAGTATAACTCCGTCTCATAAAAAAAATTAAAATTAAATAAACAAATTTAAAATAGCAAGAACAACTATTAAAATAGTAAGAAGATCTAAAATAGATGTAAAAATCTATAGTATGATATAAACATGACCTTTGTAAGGGCAGACTTTAGGCATTGTATGCTTTATAACAAATACAAATACCTTGTAATTTTTCCTTTAACATTACCTTTTGCTTGTTTAGAAGTGTAAAATCGCTTGAGCAAAATTAAAATACCAGACAAGAAATGGGTAAATCTGTAGAAGATCATCCTTTGCTGACATAATATCAGATGGAGTCAGACTAGCATTTTAATGAAGAGTAGTTTATGAAAAGCACAATTATAGCCTAGATCAGAATGGGGAACTTTTAAACATCCTTATTCAAATCTTGAATTGCATTCAAAGTGGTTTTATTTTTATGTGTGTGAAGAAAATATTAAATGATCTGATATTTTCCTCAGTTTCCCTCCACTTACATCTCTGTGGATTTTTTTTTCCTCCAAAATTCCATGATTTTGTCTGCTGTAAATATGGCAGTGGTATAAAAATACGAAAGCTTTTAGATTGAAGAAAACAAAAAGGACAGTAACCCACAGAGAGGAAAAATAGCATTTTGGTGTCTTCTAAAGGAATCAAGTTTGTATTCTTAAAATCATAGAATAAAGTACCTTCTGCATCAATTTCAAGACAAGGTTAATCAACGTGGAGGAAGGGAGAAAAGAGAGAAGGGGCTAGTTGAGGGCAGAGGTATGAGTCAGGTTACAAATGACATCTCCTGGGGGACACTCACTAACATGGTGCTTGGTAGATGTTGTGGAGTCAGGCCAATGACATATAGGAGTTACCAACTCTGCTACAGTAATTGCAGCCATGAAAGAAAAAAGAACAATTCAGTGGTTTAAAATGAAGGAGAAGGAAAGCATGAATGGGAGGTAACTATGCAAAGAAGAAATTTAAGATAGTCATGGAAGAATGAACTGTTGTGAATTCATTTCTTATCCCTCTTCTACATATGCTAGCAATAATACCTTGAGTGAGATTAATTCTTACACCTCTGGTGAGATTCACTAATCTTGTACAGCTCTGGTATTTTAAAGCTAGGTTTCTTTGCAAAAAGATTTTGGCTCTGTTGCTAATGTGTACTATTTTACATTAGGAACAGTGTAAACAATTCAAGTGTCTTTAGTGCACCTGTCAGGAAAATGAGGAAGGCTTGAAGCATACATGTGCATAAAAGGGCAAGGGTGATACTCAGAAAGACAGGGTCTGTGATCTCTCGATTCTGTCTTGGCATGTGATAGCTGTGTAGGGCCAGTATTTCCCATTATAAGACAAAAATGGATCTATATTGATCTCTAATCTCTCTTGAGCATCCTTTGGAAAAATGATGTTTATTCACAGAGGAGTTACCAATCACTGCAGAACTCTAATAATTTGTTTCAGAAGAAAAATGAGTGTGGAGTCAAATTATACTGAGCTCTGAGGCAATGTATTTGTTTTATTTTCTCTTGTTTCTCAGCCAGGATGAATATTGTTATTTAAAACTCTATTACTTCCTATATTTAAATAAAATGTATGGCATCTTTTTATATAAAGTAGTGACATGCAGTACAAACATAATTTGTATATCTGTTGCCTGTTTATCCCAAGAAATTATATGTTTTTAAAAAGGCAGGATTTTTGTTATTTATGTAGTGTCCCCAACCCCAGTGCATAGCAGGATTTAGTACGCAAAGTAAGATAACAATCAATATTTGTTTAATAAGCGTTTGAAAAATCTGCATTCAAGTATAGGAAAACAGGTGTTCTTTCACTAATTCTATTGACTCGAGTGCAATTGCATATATATTTTATTGTGAGCCAATTCAAAACTCTTTTGGAAGAAGGCAGATCATAAATTATAAATTAATGAAAATTATGATTTATGGATTCATGTTCTCATAGAAGACCAAATGTTCTACATTTTCAATCATCTTTACAATCTCAAAAACTAATATTCCTGACCTTCTGTTGGTATTCAGTGTTCACTTACTGAGGTGGTGAAGATTAAAAATGACATTGGAGTCATTGTCACTAACACCAGCTGTATCATCTGATGGTAAGATTCCTTTGGTTCCCATTAAACTTGTGAACTCCTAGTGAAAAATCTGGAAACTCTTTAGTATTATATAAGCATGTACTCCTAATTTTGATCTGAGGAATTAAAACTGACTTCAATTTATATTAGATTACACTCAAACGTTTTTACTAGTTAATTCAACAAAATGTAGATATGTTTTCCAAATACTAATTTTTAAATTCACATTAAGTTTGTGGAGACATTTAATCCATATGTTTCATACTGTAACTCATCATTTTGTAGGCTAGAATAGGTCTAAGTTCAGGACTATTTTTTGACTAAGACTCTGTGAGTGTTTTTAATTAACATTTAAAACTTTTTTTTTAAGGCACGAAGTTATGTTTGACAAAGTTAAGGCCAAACACCAAAAGGTTAGTGTTTTGTCTAGAACTAAGCATACATGAATCTTAAATGAATTTTAAACTGGGCTAAAATAAGTTACCTCACCCTTTGAGAAAATTGATGGAAAATAAGAACATTTGCTATTAAGAAGCTTATGACTGGTTATTTAATAATAGCTAGAGATCAAGGAAAGGTAGAAGGAAAGGAATCCATTTTTTAAAGAAAATAAATTCTTAGATGCTGATAAATAGACCATGCACACCTGAATACTTTCTTTTACGTTGTTGAGGAATTCTGTAATCCTGGCCCATGATTTTTCTCACTTGCTTGGAATTAAATGTAAAGTTTATTTCTAAAACTGTGTATCTACGACAAGTCAAGTATTCTCTAGTTAGGGGTGTTTGTGTGTGAGAGAAAGAAAGAGAGAGAGAGAGAAGAAGGAAAGGTAGGAGGTAGGTAGGACTTTGGGGCTTCTTTGGTCATGCCTAGTGTTAGGGATAATTGATGGACTTTTGGTCTGATGATATCTTGACAACATAAAGAATGTTAAGCAAGGGATGAAAATACATCTGGATTGTTTATGACTAGGAGGAAAGAACAGATGTTAAAGGTAGCATTGGGAAGATAAGGAAAGCAGTGCATATTCCAATAAAGAGGAATCGACTAGAGGAGAATGGCATCCAGCTTCCAGTAGTTCTCCAGTGATTCCTGTTTCCTGGTACACGTGCTCTTGGGTAGAGTCCTCAACCATTCGATAAGGACTGGCCTGATGACAAATAAGGACTGGCCTGATGATAAGGACTGGCCTGGTGGGTAACTTCCCAGGCTACTTCATGAAAGGCATAGCAACTTCTGCCCTGGTCTCTTGAGTATAATTCCTTCTGGATGATATAGCCACCATGCAATGAGGACACTCAAGCAGTTCCTTGTCAAAACATGCTGCCACTCGGTCCTCAAGCCAGAACAACCTTGCCAGTCCTGTGAATAAACCATCTTAGAAGCCAAATCTCCAGTCCCAGGAAAGCCTTCAGGGAACTGCAGCCCTAGCTGACATCTGACTGTAAGCTCATGTGAAAATTCCAAGCAAAAACTATCTAGCCAAGCTCCTGAATTCCTGACCACAGAAATCAAAATAAATAATCAATCCTTATTGTTGTTTTAAACTATCACTTCTGAGTGGTTTGTTAAACATCTGTAGATAAATAACATGGCAGAAAATCTTGATTCAGAAACAAAATATACTCATTTATTCAAATATCGCATATAATTTGAGGGCGAGGTACTCTGAGGTTTTAATGCAAAAAAGATTGATACAGTTCTGACTTAGTGAATTTACATCCTAATAAAGTTGGACCTTTTTAGAATGTTTTGAAAAGCATGTTAAATTTTAATAGATGAATAATAAAGTAATTATAAATAGATTCCCATGAAGAAAATCATATAGGGCTCAAATGAAGAAAGTTGGGGGTTAATTGAGAAGAGTGTTTAGAAAACATATTCATGGGAGTCTCTTGAGGAGGTGAAATTTGCATAGGGATAAGAAGGCTGAGAAGGAGTGAGTTTATCATATATTGAGGGAAACATAGACTCATGTATGCAAAATCCCAAGCTGAGGAAGGGCATAGTATGTCTTCAGGAAGAAAAAAAAATGAAGAGCAGAGTGAGTGATGATTATGCATAAGGAAGATAGGACAGAAGGAAGGGCTAGATTTCACAGGCTTTGATAAGCCATAGTTAGGAGTTAGGCCATTATAATGGCAATCCACAGAAGGATTTGAGCAAAGGAAGTAACATTGTAAACAAATTTAATTTACAGATGCACAGAAGCATTCATCAGAACAAAGACATGTATCTTAAGCGGCTGGGAATTTCTCACGATCAATCACGGCTTCATACCTTAGTGAAAGTTCCTGCTAAATGAAAATATTTCTACTTATTTTTAGTATATTTGTGCAGAACTATGAGATGATAAGTTGTGCAAACATTTGGAAAAGGATTCCTGGTATAGGAACTTGTTCTTGTCTATTTTTAGAGAATTTAATATCCTCAAAAATAAGCATCTTTGGGTTAGGTTTATATTTGGAATTCGGTGACATGAAGGCATAGAAATAAAAAATAAATCATTTCTATGAAGTATTATGGGTCTAAGAATCTTCAGAATAAAGATCTACAGAATTATAGTTTATAAAATTGCCTCACTATAATCATGAAAACTTGTTTACCTATAGCCTCAGCTCAGTATTCCAATGGAATTATCATAAGCGGTAAGTATAATAACCTCTTTCTAGTTTAAAGAATCCTAATTGTGCTGAATCATGTGCAGACATGATTTGACAAATTATAATAATGCAGGTAACATTTTTTAAAAAACATATTAATTTTGAATTTGCAATTTGCTACAATTTAAATAACTCTATTATTTTAATGGTGGATATTAAATTTTAATTTTTCAAATTTTTTCTAAAAGGTTGAGTGTCAACTCAAATTCAGTAATTTGCATTTTTTAAAAAATATATTTCTCATCAGTATAAAGTGCCGTTTGTCACCTGGCAGTTAATAACTTCCTATCCCAACTCTTAGTTCTGGGGAATATTTCCCTTTTCAAAGAATATATTAAATCAAAAGAACAAAACATTTTATGCTAATGCAATCTTTGTAAAGGCTGAGACAAAATTTCAAGTACTGATAATTATAAAAACCCTACAAGAGAGTTCTAGAAATATTGGTTTTCTTTAATCCTAGAAATGCTGTTCTGTAAAAAGGAAATGATTTTTTATATTCATTTTCAAAAGCCTAGGTCCAGGTAATATATTTCCAGGAAGTACATTTCTCAAACAGGCCATTTGATTCACCCATTGAAGAATTTGCATTTCATATTATGCATTTCAAAAGTCACTAGCGTATATCACATTCATCAGTTGTCATTGGAATACATTGATTTGAAAGTATGTATCAGCTCAAAATAGTGTGTATTTTGAATAATCAAATGCATTCAATAATTCCATAATTTCAGAAATATTTACTTAGCACATACATTGTTTAGAAATTTTGCTAAGGGTTGGGGATCCTAAGAAGAAAAATATCTCATTCTTCAATCAATTATTAATGCAGTTCAGGAGATGATGTATTTTATATTATGGTACTGCTGTAATATATATATTAACATATTATAGAGAAAGAAATTAAAAATAAGACAACCACCACAGTGAGTGTGAAAGGAGAGCAAAGTGAAGGAAGGCTTCCTGGAGGAAGTGATGCTTAAGCTAGGTTTGAAAACTGAGTTAGAGAAAAAGGGAAAAGTACCACAGGAGGAATGGCTGACATGTCCAGAAGCACTAAGTGAGAAATACAGGAGGAGCTGCTGGCTATAGCTGGATACTTCAATATGTATATTTTTGCTGTGTGGGCAAAAAGGAAAAAATAATAATGGAAGAGTAGGATTAAAAAGGGCCTTCTTTGCTATGCTATGGATATGGGGACTTTGTAAAGTAAAATAAAACAGGAGGGGTATTATTACTGAGATCTTAAATCTACTTTAGAAAACCTTAAACAAAAACTAGTTTATGGATTCTTTAAAAAATCATCCTCAGCTGTGTTTGCCATGCTGATCTTGTCTTAACTCTAAATTTTTGAAAGAGAAACTCAATACTCTAATACTCACGAAGGTGGCTGCCATGTCCACCTTAGAGAGCAAAACCCTTAAATAAGGCTCAGATTTGCCACAGCTAAGCAGCAATCTTTCCCATATTGATCTGGATAAACTGCTTAGGAGAGTGAAAATGCCATTGTCTTTGTTTATTTTCCTTACACAGCCAAAAGTTGAATTTCCACTGTATGGGCTCCAGCAAAATAAACTGATGATGCTTGACTCTGCACATTGACCATCCAATCACCCTCACTCTTTATTTCTGGAAGTTGAAGAAGGCAACAGCCACCCATCACATTCAGCCAGTTTTCCCCTGACCAATGTCTCCAGGGACCTTGGCCTTAATTGACGTGAAGGTGCCCTTGAGAACAATGTGGAAGACAGACAATCAAAGTCCTGACTAGAGCAGTTGAAGAAATACACCATGTGACTGTTTTGAGTCATAAAAGTCATCAATCTAAGTGGAAAAAAAAACCTTCCTACACAGATACCCACACTCTGCTTCAGTCTGTTTATTGTGTAGCGAATCTAGCCAATCATAAGTCATATCAAATGCTTTTGTGTTTGTGAAAAAATCAGGAAAACCATCTATTGCTATGCAGTTAAGCAAATTAAACTGCTTTTTACCAGATTGCAGGGAGTTTATAATTGGAATGCAGATTTTTTAAACATATAACTTTAGGTGTGAGTTCCCATGCCTAGGGACATATTTGTGTTAAAATGTTCACAAAAGTTGAGGTATTATTATTAGTTGTAGACATGTAAATTATCCACATTTACTGTCTTAGAGTAGGTTTGTAGCTGCAGAACCTGAGATAAAATCCACGTGAAATTGATTCATCAAGAAAGACCTCTGGCAAACTGCTTGATATCAAGCCCTTTATCATTTGTCTCCTATCTCCTCTTCTGCTTTCCCCACTCTATTCTCAATCCCACAGAGGGTGGCTTCATTCTGATCCCACAGTGGAGGTCTGTAGAGTAAGTTATGCCCCAGTATGTCCTAAAACAAACCATGAGTTTTGAAACCTTCCTATTCAATACCTATCAATCATTGGTTCAGAATTGCAAAGGGATTTATGTTTTACACCATTTTTAACTCTTCACAAGCTGTCTCCAGCAGCTATATTGAAAGAACCATAGAGGCCAACTTTTTTTAAGTGTCATGAAGCTGGGAAAAGCATAAAAACAGTCATTAGATAAATAAGTAAATAAGAGTGTCCAAGGGTATCTGGTCGTAGCAGAGACACTATATCCTCTCAGACAGCAGTTTGGTTGATTAGTGGTACAAAAACACAGTTTGAAGAAAAGTTACAGAGACCCTGGAAAAGATGATTTGTATTCAGGGCTGTCCTGAGAATTCATGGCATGCAAACCATCTCAGTGTAATATACGTATCACCTTTCAAGCAGTTGATTTATTGAAATGGCAAAAAAAAAAAAAAGTTTGAAGTAGTTATTTTCATTACAAAGAGATTCTAGGGAATGTTGGACTTGCATTGAATGATCATTGAGATAATTGTCAGAATAGAATTCTAATCACAAATTTGTTTCATGTCAGTAAGTTAGGACACAGGAATTTTAAAAGGACGTCTGCTTTATGTGCTAGAGTGAATACAGTGATGCACCAATAAGACCCTCCTTCTCAGGGTTGACACACGTCTTTATACAGCTGCTAATAATGTTGGATGCTGCTGTTTTACAGTTGAATCCTTTCCTAGTGAATTGCTTTTGGCTATAATGTGCAGCTTCTCCCAAGGCCAGGCTCCCCCTCTGGAAACAGCCTGCATCTGGTAGAGTTTGAATATGACGATCTGAGCACTTGTCATAATTTTGAAAACATCAAAGGGCTCTTCCACCTCTAGTTATTTGTAAAATTGGCTGAGTCTTCCTTTGTAACCAAATTACAGTTTAATTTCTCTCACAGTTCTCAGTAACTCTCTGCAGTAAACCTTCTGAAGGTATGTCTGTGCCACAGAGTCCCTTTTCTGATTAATATGGTGTAATAATACAGATGACACATTGGTCCCAGGAAGCAAAATCTAGAATGAAATTTTTACTGTGGAAAAATACATGCGACATAAAACCATTTTAATCATGTTAAAACATACAATTTAGTGGCATTAAGTGACTTCACAATGTTGTACAACCATCATCATTACCTAGTTCTGGAATTTTTTTCATTATCCTAAACGGAAAACCTGCATCTATTAAGTAGTGATTTCCCATTCTTCTCTCCCTCCAGGCTTGAAACAACACTAATCTGTTTTCTGTTTCTATGGGCTTACTATAAGTTGAATTATAGGATATATGACCTTTTGTGTCTGGCTTCTTTGACTTAGCATAATGTTTTATAGTATTCTGAGTATTTCATTCCTTTTTATGGCTAAATAATATTCCATTGTATGGATATACCACATTGCGTTTACCCATTTATCTAGACATTTGCATGTTCCTATCTTTTAACTATTAAGACTACTGCTCTTATGAACATTTAAATACAACTTTTTGTTTGAACACCTGGTTTCAATTATTTTGGGTATATGCCTAGCTGTGGGCTTTGAATCATAAGGTAATTATATGTTTAACTTGCTGAGGACCTGCCAAACTGTTCTCCACAGTGAATGCACCATTTCACATTCCCATCAGCAATGTGTGAGGGTCCCAATTTCTCTTACCTCCTCCCCAGCACCTGTTATTTTCTGTATTTTTTTTATTCTGACCTTTCTAGTAGGTTTCAAGTGGTATCTCACTGTGGTTCTCATTTGCATTTCCCTAGTGACTAAGGATGTTTAACATCTTTTTATGTGATTTAACCATTTGTAGTCCTTTGCCCATTTTCAACTAGGTTGTGTGCCTTTTGGTTCTTGAATTATAAGATTTGTTTGTGTATTTAAATCAGATTTTGGTATTAGATTACATGCTATCCAGTTGTTAATGTTGACTGCATAATTAATGGTGTCCTGACATCATTTAGCATGCTATAAGGGAACAAATGTGAATATTTTCACTTATATTGAAGTGAGATGTGATACAGGAGAAAGAAAATACTCTGCCAGGTGCAATATCTTAGCCTTCTGAGAAGTTCTAAGAATCTCATAATAACAAATATTATGGAATCATATGTCTCTTGCCGGGAGTTATCAATGTATTAGATAAAGACAACGAAAGTATGTGAGAAATTATGAGTGTTCCTACACTCCCATCCTACTCACAGATGGTTGTGAATTACTTGGGTGTGATGAAATCCTCTCAATGTCTCAGTTTTGCACTGTGTATCTGGTCATCTGTTTTGTGAAGAAAGAAAAGTAACCCAAGGCAGAGATATATATACACACACTCATGGATGGCTGATAATGGCATTACTTGTTAGTCTGAGACCCAGAAGGTAAAGAATTGAAAGACAGGCCAGGTGCGATGGCTCCCGCCTATAATCCTAGCATTTTGGGAGGCTGAGGTGGGTGAATTGCCTGAGCTCAGAAGTTCAAGACCAGCCTGGGTAACATGGTGAAACGCCGTCTCTACTAAAATACAAAAAATTAGCCAACCGTGGTGGTGTGTGCCTGCAGTCCCAGCTACTTGGGAGGCTGAGGAAGGAGAATCGCTTGAACCTGGGAATCGGAGGTTGCAGTGAGCTGAGATCGTGCCACTGCACTCCAGCCTGGGCAAGTGAGCAAGATTCTGTCTCCGGAAGAAAAAAAAAAAAGAATTGAAAGCCTGGAAACAAGGAGGTCTGCAGAATTAGGATGTGACTGGACTTGTGGGACAGAGATTCCACCACAAATACTGATTACATTAGATGACTTGGTAGTAGCAGTGGAACTGGAACAGTTGCCAAATTCTGGATATAGCTTGAAGGTAGAGTGAAAAGAAGATAGTTTTATGATTAGACAGGGTTTGTGAAAAACAGCAAGAAGTTAAGGAGATTTTCAAGCTTTTGTGCCTGAAACACACACATACATGTACATACATACACAGAGGACTTTTCGAATACAGATACACCAAGATAAAATATGCTAATAATAGGAATGCTATCCATTTTTATATCATTTAATTCACCTACAATTTTCTTTCTTGTTATGTAGTATTTATAATTTTGATAGCAGCATAATACTTACTGGTTTATTTTGATCATTTATCTGCAGTTAAAAAATTATTTATCATTTTTTCACCATAATTAATAATACTGGAAAAAGTATATTAATACATAAAAGTTTAAATTTAGGCTTTATTCACTGAAATGAAACAATTGGCAATAACTCTTTAGGAAATATACCTTGGTTTTCTCTTATACTTGCCAATATTAGTTATCAGTTATACTTGCCAGTATTAGTTACATATGTATATCTTTATCAGCACATAAATGGTGACTAATATATACAATAAAAATATAATATGTAAGAATGTATTTTATATATGATATTTTCCAGTCATTGAGATAAATTGTAACTTACTTTAAATATTTTCATTTATTTCATTATTACTGAGATAGAAACTTTTCTTCATATACTTGATACTGCCTAGTATTTCCTGTTCACAAATGATATATTCAGGTCTTTTTCAATTTCACTTTTTAAATTCTTGTTATTTTCTTACTGATTTGTAAAACTTTTCTCTATTAATAAATACTTTGTCAATTTGTCATATTTTCTGGAAATACTTTCGGCAGCTTTTTTTTGAAATATACTTTTTATAGCTTTTTGTTGATATGTTGCTTTGTAATTGCTTTTTTATTTCTAAATGTAAAACTGTATCCATATGTCAGAAATTTTTCTCTATAGTGTATTTCATTTTACAGGATTTATCTGTGCTTTCATCTTAATACTGAATTTGTCGTGTCTCCTGAAATATTCCTTTGTGCAGAGTAACATTATTATTATATATTTTAGGAAACTAAGGAGAGGAAGGGAGATAAAATAAATGTTATCTAACCCCATCTCACATCAACTTGGTAAGAAGTAAAATTCAAAATGGAAGCTATTTAAAATGTTAATGTGACTTCAAATACATGATATTTCACATAAATGTTATAGCCGGTGATTTTAATCAATTAATAGTCATATCATAGGATAGTGAGAAAGAAAAAAGCTTCCTAGATGTAGACAAATGCAGCAAGCTTATCGTTATTAGCTCCAGTAATTAGCTTCCCCTTTTCCTTTGCACTGTCAACTAATTGTATTTATAAAATAAATGCACCTACATTTTAGTGGCTCTATGATTCTAACATGATCACTGGCCAAGACAAAGAATATTTCCTCTTTAAGGGTCCAGATTAGTCTTCATACCAATCTTGCTCAAAAGAGATGAACTGCAGACTCAGTGGAACCAAACAATAATTTCAATAATACTTTAATGGAAGAAACAGGAAAAAAATGAGAGGGAAAGAAAAATAAGAAAGAAAGCTGTGATTTTTTTAATATTCTGGATGGCAAATAGTGACTCAAATGGAGTCTTATTTGCTTGAGAAGAACCAGCAGGTTTGCTAACAGCTGCTAGGACTGCTATCTATGTTCTTTTTGAAGACTTTGAATTCAGCATCATGATCTCTGCCAAGATTTCAATACTAGCTATATAAATAAGTAAAACCTGGAAATGGCAGGATGTCTTAAAGAGAAAAATGATTGGCCAATGCACATGTCAGACCCTTTTATCACATTACTTGGTAGAAATGTGGTAAGTTGGAAATATAAAGACTTGAATGTTAGAACATGAAGTCTATTTGCAGATCCTGCTGCAAGTGACTGGCATACTTAAAAGAAGAAATAAGGGGAGCATAGCCCCCATTTACATTCTCTTCCTGCTCCATGTGCCCTCCTAAGGAATGGGATTCCAAGTCCTGGGTGTGGGCTTGTCTAAGTTTCCTCTACCACTTTTAATGCTGAACAGAAAAAGAAAAACAAAAATTATCCCCTTTTCCCATTCTATGCACACTGCAAATTTTTCCTTTTCCTAATCAATATTTATTATGATACCTCAAAAAAAAGAAAGGAAAGAAACAGACTTTTTTTAAATTGGTCTACATCTTTTATTTTCTATACATATTATTTAATAGTCAATATTTTTTATATTGTAAGAGGTCTTTTTTAACTTTACTGAAGTATTTAAAAGCAAAAGTAGTACAATTTGCAAATGGGAAACCCAAGCTATTAGAACCTTCTGAAAAAATTATTAAAACTCTGTCTTACAAAACCAATCACCCTGTCAAAAAATAAATGACACATTAATTTACCTCTTTATTGTAAAAAAATTAACAGGTATTTTGAAGTAAGTTGCACTATTGAAGGTAAAATGATCTAAATTATTGGCTAACTTGTATGTTATACTTATTACCAAATCAAAGTTGATACAAACATGGTCAATATATTTAAGTGTTTTAAAATGCAGAATAATGTGTCCTTAAAATAAAATGAAATAGATCAATAATGAATTTCTCACTTATTTACCAAAAGTTGAATAATTCACATTAAGTCAAATAAATCGTAATACTATTATAAGTATTGAAAGCATAGAATATTATTTTAATTTTCAAAAGAGATTTGTTTTTATAACACTTGCATATTATAATGCAACTATTATTTAAAATAGTTTAAAAACTTTGTAGATGGTTTTAAATAGTTTTGTTGTTTCCATTGTACCAAGTATGTGATTAGCATGCTGACTATTTCACCTATAACTTTGACTATTTTCACTAGGTACTAACTTCTAGTATAACTAAAACCAACATTAACTTTTTCTCTTTGCCCTGGAAAAAACTACCAATATATCACCTTCCATGAATATGTTTGGGACCTTAGAAGATTTCTGAAGCTATGGACTTATTTTGGTAAACATCAAAATATATTTTTCGTGGCATATGAACATGCCAACATAGCTTTTATACATTTGCAATGAAGAACATAAGGTCAGCATGAGACTTGCTTATTTTCTTCAGAATATTGGGAGAGTGAGAAGGTGTTTATTTTCTCTAGGAAAGATACACGTGAAAGTGGAATGAAAATACATTGACAAATATTCACATCAGACATATGGAGATTTCTTAATTTTTAATAAAGCATCTATCTGAGTATTTGTTTTCAAAGATATTACAAACACCATTTTTAAAAACATGTTTAAGATTAAATTCAGAAGGATAAATGAATACATCTTATATGCCTTGAATGTAATCTACACACACACACACTCAGGTAAACACATAAAATCCATTCTCATAGCTTGAGATTTAATTTGTTTTGTTTGATATATTTCCATGGTATATGAGTCAAGGTTGAACACTTTATTCTCTAATCCATTGAGATAAATTATGTATCAAACATGTTCTTGCATAGGTCAATAGTGATGTACAAATCTATTGATGATAACATTGGTGGAAAAAATATTAATATGTGTTTCCAGGTATGATGTGTACCTTATTTTATGGGATGTTTACAATATTCCTATAAGGTAGTTTAGACTATTGTAGTGGGTTGAATGGTGGACCCCCAAAATATGCCCATATTCTAACCCCTGGAACCTGTGACATTACTTTATATGGCATAAGAGTGAATCTTATTTAATTTGGGAAGAGGGGGTCTTCATGGATCTGAGAAACAGATCTTCAGACGAGGAAATTACCCTGTACTGATTCATCCCAGACAGAAGAGGAGAAGATGTAGACAAGAAGGACATGTGAAGAAAGAGGCCAAAATTGGAGTTCTGCATCCGCAAGCCAAGGAACATCTGCAGCCACCAGAAGCTAACATTAGAGCCATTAGAAGCTGGAAGAGGCAAAGAAGGATTCTCCTCTAAAGCCTTTGGAGGGAATGAGGGTCTGTTGAGATTTTGGGTTTAAGCTTCCAGCCTCCAGAATTGCAAGAAAATACATTTCTATTGCTTTAAGCTACTAACTTTCTATCAATTGGTTAGGACAGCCACAAGAAACTAATGCAAGTATCAATTCCACTCAACAGATAAGGAAACTGGCAGTTGGAGAGGTAAAATTGATCACCTGAGGGCATGAAGTTAGAGAGTGGCAAAGCTGGGCCTGTCAGAATCCAAAGACCTTGTTCTTAGCCACATTGCTGATAAAAATGTACCATGTTGGTCATTCATTTCTGTTTCTCTGCCTAATGTGATTAAGGCTTATGTAATCATATAAGTTGTTGGTTTGCCTAAAAGCTATTGAGGACTTATTCTGTCACTTTACATTCCAAAAAGTACAATTTCAGGAAAAAGAGTAGTTTTGTTATCTATTGCTGTGTAACAAACTACCCCACAATGTAGTGGCTTGAAACAACAGTTTTGGTTTGCCTCACTATTTTATGGCTCAGGAATTTAGGAGTCAATTGATTAAGCAGTTTTTCTGCCTAATAGGGGCACTGAGCTAGATTCAGCTCGGGTCTGCTCTGGGCTGGGGATAGACTTCTGGTGCCCAGTTTCTTCTCCTAGTGCCTTCTCTCTCACAACATATGGAGCAATTCTCTAGGGCCTCTCCTTATGGCTTAGGCTTCTCATAACATGGCAATCTCAAGGTAGTCACTCTTCCTATATGGGGTTGGCTTACACTGTTGGTGGGAATGTAAATTAGTTCAACCATTGTGGGAAATGGTGTGGTAATTCCTCAAAGATCTAGAACCAGAAATATTATTTGACACAGCAATCCCAATACTAGATATATGCCTAAAGGAATATAAACCATTCTATAACAAAGATACGAGCATGTGTATGTCCATTGCAGCACCATTCACAATAACGAAGACATGGAATTATCCCAAATGCCCATCAGTCATAGACTGGATTAAGAAAATGTGGTCCATATCCACCATGGAATACTATGCAGCCATAAAAAAAAGAGATCATGACCTTTGAAGGGATGTGGATAGAGCTGGAAGCCATTTTCCTCAGCAAACAAACTTAGGAACAGAAAAACAAACACCACATGTTCTCACGTATAAGTGAGAGCTGAACAATGAGAACACATGCACAAAGGAAGGGGCACAGTACATACTGGGGCCTATTAGGGGCGGGGTGGTGGGAGGTAGAGCATTAGGAAAAATAGCTAACACATGCTGAGTTTAATACCTAGGTGATGGGCTGACAGGTGCAGCAAACCACCATGGCACATGTTTCTCTATGTAACAAAAGTGAACATCCTGCACATGTACCCCAGAACTTACAATAAAAATTAAAAATTTTAAAAAGGCTAAACCAGGAACTGGCATAGTATTATTTCTGCTCTATAATATTTATCAGATCAGCCTGCCTAGAATCAAGGAGTTGGACAGATCCGATTCTACCACTTAATATGTGAGTGGCATATATCTACATAGAAAAAAAAAAGCTAATGAAAGTGAAAATGAGGATTTCCTCATTTCAGAAGACTTTTCAAAATGCAAATATCACTGGGAAATCTTATACCATAAACTCATATTACTTAAAATTTTTGTTATCACATTTATAAAAATTAGTTTGTTCCATTTGTATTCAGCACATTATAAGATGGAAAAATGGATTAAAGCCCAAAGATAAGGTAGAAAGCCAATAACTAATTGCCCTATTGTGGAGCATTCAGCTGGCCATTGCTAATTGTAAGCTTTGCAATGACCATCTCATAGGCTCTCTTGAAGAGGTATGTTGCCACATTACCATCTTTGGTAGAGTTCTATGTGTATTACAATCTGCACACATGTGCACATTTTCCACCAGAGTTCATCTTAGAATTTACTTAGCTAAGTTCAAAAAGACTAATTGTGAAGATGAGCAAGTGGTGGTCTAAGGTCCCTGCGTACCTACTGATGCTGCAGTTTTTCAAGTATGTTAGAAATATTTCAAAGTAACTAAGTACAACCGATGTGTCTTTTTTATCCTTTCATATTAACTCTTGGTATCAATCCGAAGAGTCCATCAAAGAAAAAAATCAATGGAAAGAATTCACATTCTGAATACACTCTTCTTACCAGTTCTGATAAATCTGTATATGCATGGTCAAAGTCATACTCTAATAAGTATAATAGTCATAGATAAACAAATTAGCCTCACTTCCAAATTAATCTCACCTCCAGGTTAGCTTTTGTCTTGCTGTTAGTTTTCCATGTTTCCAGAAACCACAGATGTTAGGGTTCTTCCTTCCTTCCCTTCCCTTCCTTCCTTCCTTCCTTCCTTCCTTCCTTCCTTCCTTCCTTCCTTCCTCCCTCCTTCTCCCTTTCTTCTTCTTCCTTTCATTTCTTTCTTTCTTTCCTTCTTTCTTTTTCTTTCTTTCTTTCTTTCTTTCCTCTCCCCTCCTCTCCTCTCCAGTCCCCTCCCCTCCCCTCCCCTGTCCTCTCCTCTCCTGTCCTCTCTGCTCATCTCCTCTCCTCTCCTGTCCTCTCCTGTCCTCTCCTCTCCTCTCTCTCCTGTCCTCTTCTCTCCTCTCCTGTCCTCTCCTCTCCTCTCCTCTCCTGTCCTCTCCTGTCCTCTCCTCTCCTGTCCTCTCCTCTCTTCTCCTCTCCTGTCCTCTCCTGTCCTCTCCTCTCCTGTCCTCTCCTCTCCTCTCCTCTCCTCTCCTCTCCTTTTCTCCTTAGAAGGAGCCTCACTCTTGTCACCCAGGCTGGAGTGCAGTGGTGATCTCAGCTCAGTGCAACCTCCACTTCCTGGGTTCAAGTGATTTTCCTGCCTCAACCTCCTGAGTAGCTGGGATTACAGATGCCCACCACCACACCTGGCTAATTTTTGTATTTTCAGTAGAGATGGGAATTCACCATGTTGGCCAGGCTGATCTCAAACCCCTGATCTCAGGTAATCTGCCCACCTTGGCCTCCCTAAGTGTTGAGATTACAGGTGTGAGCCACTGCACCCAGCCTGGTTCTTCTTTCTTGACTAGATCCAAGCCTGTCCATCTTCCAACCTTTGCACTTAACTCACAAAAGAATGGGTCATGGTTAAAATCCAGACATGATTAGCCTTGCAAATCAGCTTGTTTTGTTACCCTAAGGAGGTTTGTCCTTGGACATCTTGAACATCCCAGAGAGTCTGGCTAGACTTGGACATCCTGAACATCCCAGAGAGTCTGGCTAGAACTTATTTTTACACAAGACTACACTGGAGCCCATACATCTTTTCTGTATGCTTCACTTCTGGCCCTTACAAGGATGTTTATTGCACTCAAGGTGTGACATTAACAACTCGCTCTGTCTCCAGAAAGAACAGCAACATGTGTAGCCTCTAAGAAGAAGCTTCAGATAACCTCTTACCAAGCCTCTTCCCCAGGATTTCCCAGCTCTAATCTCAGTTCTACAAATGTCTTTCCAATTAATTTCATACTCAGTTTTATCCCTCTTTCTAATTCCTTTAAATTTACTACTTAACTCAACTTGAAAATGTCTCTGACTTTTGATTACTTTATCTCCAGTTTTCTTCTTTGTAGACCACTCCTCATTTCTATGCAGTGAAACTCACAGACTCTTATACCTGACTTTACTTCCAATATATTACTTATAGATTATAACTATTACCTACACCAAACCCCATCTCCTTCCTCAAAAAGGCATTCTTGTTGCATCATATCAATCTGGGGGAACAAGAACATGGAAATAGAATGGAATAGAATGTCTCTCTTCATTTCTCCCATCCAAATCCCAAGTTTCCTGGGAAGTAGCCCATTGTAAATCATTTATGCTTTCTTTCTGTTTGGATGTATAGCGTAGTCTAACCTAAGAGTACGAAAAATTATGATGTAGCCCCTCAGTAAACATTTTTCTCATATAACAAAATTTGTATACACTTACTTCTGTTACATATGCATTATATATGTTTGTATGTATATTGGTTTAGTAAATATAATGTATATTATTCATGTGTGCAATATTTATGAAATATCTTACAAGGATTTAGATGCAAGTACCTTATTCATTTTGTAATCCTAGGAAGCATGATCAGGAAGTGAAAAATAAGACAAAGAAGAGAGGAAAGTCAATAAAAGAGCATTAAATTCATAAGCAGTATAATGTGATGGATAACTGGGTTTAATCTTGCTGGCTGCCAACTGATACACTGCATAAAAGCACCTCGGAACAGTTTCCAGAAAGTTGGGTTATTTATACATCAACTCTGACTCCTCATTGGTCTGGGTTTGTCTTGGAAGTATTAAGTCACTAACACTGATAACCTGCTTGATTTACAGGCAAAACATGCTCCTGTGGCCAGAGAAAGCCTTCAGAAGGTTGTAAGCAGATGAGGTAAAAAGGAAGTAATTAGTGTGTGTGGGAATTGTCCACTAAGCTGCACCTGGCTTAGGGGTTGGGGAGAGCTTCATGAGCAGAGTTCTGAGTGTCTGCAACAGTATTTTGGCTTGTTCTATTGTCTTTCTTCACCCAAACAGATTGTTGCACAGAACCCTTAGAGTGCATGCACCCACTACTGAAAACCATAATAAAAGATTCTGAGATGCCCGTGGGCAAAGATTAATTTTAGTAATCTCCACATTCACCCTTGCTGTGCCCAGCAGTATTCAGTTCTCATTATAGATGCTCAACCAATTCAATTTGATGTCCAGATGGAATGTCTCATGTTTAAACAGTGATATTCTTTTTAGTTAGTTATAACTTAATTCACTCAAATCCCTTGGCTTGAAGTCTGGAATCACTATGGAGTTAGCTATCATTCATTTTCAATTTAAATTAATTTTCAATAGCAAACCAATGACATTTGGAGACTAGAAAACCAAAGACTACGTTTCCAAAGTTTCTATTTAAGTCTTCCGAAAAGACTGTATAATTGAATGCATTAACGTTTTAACAGTCCACATTGCATACCAAAGCCCTCTGTAATCAAGTGCCTGGTGAATAAATTCTTGGCACTTCCATCTGGCTTACTGTAACAAAGAGAATACACTTCTTTCAGGAATAAACCTTGACCACTCAAGCTAATGGGAATCCAGTTAGGTTTCTGCCAACCTCAGGAAACATCCATTATCAATAGATGTAGAGAAAATTATATTAGAAATAAGTATTTTAGAGAGAAAATAGAAAGTGCCTTAAAGTTGACAGAAAACAGAATCTGTGATGGTATTATGATTGATTTTGGAGAGAAATAGCTGTGGGTGTTTAAATACATGAAATTGCTTTAAAATATTTCAGGCTTGTAAGAAGGAAGATTATTGACCTAAAAGACACTAAAATATCTTAGAGACTTATGATTTATATATAAATACATATTAAAAGATTGCTTAAAATTCATATTATTGATCTAATTGATTGCAGTGGCTCCAAGGGAGTCCTTGAACATTTTGTGAATAATATATCTGGAAAAGATTGGGTTGGTGTTCACAGATTCATGCAGGCATTTCTAAATTTGATTTTAATGGTAATTGAAATGTTACATAAAGAGGAAAAATATAGCCAGGTGATAAGAGCTAATTACAAGCATCAATATTTTGTCTAGCCAAAAACTTCTGCTGGTAAGTTTTCTATGCAATATTGCCATCAACTATTAAATTGTCTAAGACAGAAGAGTATTATGGGTTTAAAACAATATTTTCTCTAGTCTTTTTAAATTGTAGTGTGTAGACTTACGTTTAAATACTTATCTTTGCTCGACTCTTATTTTTATCCTATTATGTGAGCAGAGGAGCAAAGAGGTGTCAATTTTTAGTACCCAACTTAGAATATTTAGGAATTGCTATTCCAAAGGAAACACTAGAATACATATTCAATTTATTAAATGTCACTTAATTATTGGGCATAATTTACAAACTCAGCTCAGGGCTAGATCAATTAAAGGAGTAATGTTTCAGACCCCTCAAGAGATTAAAGCATTTAGACCACAAGTTTACTTCCAAAAGGTATTCTAAGATTAATATTTTCAACTTTTAAAAATAAATGCATGATTGTAATCCCAACTTCCTCCTATATGCCAAAAATATGGAAACAAATTAAGTCAAACTTGCATCACATGGTCCCATGTAAAAAATGACCATTAGCATTATAAAAGCAAATGACTTAAGAGTATTTGTCAACTAGAATGATTCTTGGTTTGTAACCTTGAGCTTCAAACACGCTATAAAAACATACCACATTTGTAAATGAAACCTGGAAAAAATGGTTTCCAAGCCATCCTGTACATGGGCATACCATCTGTCTTCATTAGTAAATGACAGAAACCAACACCTGAAGAACAAGTTCAATCTATTTTTACCTAACAACTCTTGAGTCCTTAAAAAAGATAAAATATACATCTTGAGACTAGTTAGGAGCTAGCTGATTAAAGACTTAGCTGTGACTCACATGCCTCAGACCAGTGACCTCAGCAGTAAAATTAAATGTTTAGATTAGATACATTCTCTTTGATCTAGTGACCAGAGGCTGCCAGCATAATTTTGAGGCCACATCCAGGCACATCCAGAAAGATTAAAATGAAGAAGTGTCAGTCGTGGACCTGGGATGTGATATTTAAGGTTCATCCCTTCCTGTAGTCTATGAATCTATTGTGCTAACTTTAAACATTTTTTTTGTAAGGAGTTAAGCTTTTTTAAAAAAGGGAAATAGTCTTAATTTTAACAAGTTATACTTCTTCCTTAAGTGAATTCCTTAACCTTAATTTCAACAAGTTATCTTCTTTCTTAAGTTCATCATTACATTTAAGTTCATAAATATGTTTGTTTTGAATGTTTGCCTGTGATCAAAAACAACAGATTTGAGAATTTTGAGGTTCTGTGCATTGTGTAGGAAAGTTGGGGTATGATTCAGACAAAATTGAAGGATGTTTGATATCTTTACAAATATCAATTTTCCCTGTCTAAAACTTCATAACACCTTAGTTCTATGAATTTAGAGGAAATAAATTCACTAATAGTTTATAGATGTATTCGTTAAAATCAATTTCAAGGACAATTAGTAACAACTCAAGACTGCTTGTAATAGCAACTGACAATCAGTCATACAATGGTGGCAGCAGCCAGGGGGTTAAATCCACCCAGTTCACTGTCTTACTATGGCTGAGGACATGGTATCTCAAGTCAGATTGTGCTGTTTCAAATGTGGGTTCATTGCTTCCTATTTGTAAGAGTTTGGGTAAAATTTCTATTTTCCAAAATAAAGATATTGATAATGCTTACTTTATCATATTGTTATGGAGATATAAGTAATTAATCTATGTAAAACATTTAGGAGTATTCCTGCCAAAATGCCTTAAATATCAAATATGGCTGCTGTTAATATTGGTGTTACTAGTAAGAATATTATTGGTAATAATTTTGATTTTTCTAATAAAATACTAAAGAGAGAGAGAATTACTAAAGAATGAACAAATATGTTAAAATGTTGAAGCTGGGGAAATATGGATGAAAGACATAGCATTGTTCTTTGTGCTATTTCCTTTCTTGTAAATTTTCTGGCAATTTGACATAATGTTCAAAGGAAAAATGAAAGAGAAATACAGAAAAAAATACTTGGTAAGACCAGTTTTGGCAGTAAGATCAAAATGCTATTTTATCACCATTAAAAATACTATCATCTGACATTTAATAGACATTTTCAGCATGCCAGGCACCATGCTAAGCACAGTGTATTCATAGCTATGCCACGCATAACATTCATCACAACTTCTAAGGTACTGATGATTCCTGTTTTACAGATGGAACTTTTCTGAATTTGAAGTTTGCAAACCTTGCATAGTTTAGCCCCAAATGTACACACTGTGCAATTTTACAAAAAGCTGCTATTTTAGACCTATTCGGCTTTAATTTAAAGAGACAGTGTCTGAAAATTGGAAATCTACCCGATTTACTTCTGAATTCAAGCTCTGCCATTCACTAGTTTTGTGACATTACCCAAATTCCTACTGAACCTCAGTTTCTTCCTCTATCAAAACAGAAAGTATCAACTTGTAGCTGTCAATGAGCAAATAAGTTTAACTACAAATACTTTTTTTTTTTTGGAAAATTGCTGGCAGATAATATGAGCTCAAGCAATGACAATTGTCATGCTATGTTGAGAAGTAGTGTTAAAAATAAGTAAAGCTACCTTAGATCATCAAATTAATTTTATATGTAAATTTAGAAATAGAAAGTCATACAATCTGGGGTGATATATCTATACTTCTTCAAATATAAGATGAACCAGACATAGAAATCAATCAGAAAATAAATGTAGGTCAAATGCATTCTAAGAGCATCAGTATCTTGCCTCCTTTATTTATTTTGTACAATGTGTTTTTCTCAGAGCATATAAAATGAACATTTAGGCAGAATTTTGAGCAATCTTTAAAGAGTAACAGAAACTGCAAAATTCATGAGATACCTTGATATTCACTACTGCTAGGAAAAGCTGTTGTGTTGCTCCTGGAGGATGAAGTAATTTGGGGGTGTGGTATTTTACCTTAATTACTCCAAGTGGTTCAGGTTTCCTTTAGGAAAACCTGTTTTTATTCCCTTTTATGAGATAATTCTATGAGAACTTGGTAAATTATTCAAGTATTTTCAAGTCAAAGTTCTTAATTTCACTTTTTTTCTAACTCTAGTCCAAAGAGAAAACAGACTTTAAAACAACAAAGAACATAATTTGTAATATATATATATATTATAGAACATAATTTGTAACATAATTTGTAATATATTATATTACAAACATAATTTGTAATATAATACAAACATAATTTGTAATATAATATAATATATTACAAATATAATATAATATTATATTATATTACAAATTATACTTCGAAATCCCGAGATGTTGGGCTTTTAATGATTTGAGGGATGTTTACAAAGTCAGAGCTATTTGGTGTTTTCAGGAGCAGAGCTGTTTCTAATCCAGGGACTGTCTTAGGTGCTGTATCAAACACTCAGCCTTGGGGATAGGGGAGCAGCCAGGAGACTCAGTAAAGAAGCATGACGGTAGATTAGAAGTCACTCGCCTAGCTGTGGTGGGCCCATTCTGAGGTGACTATGTTAATGTTTATGCTGAGGAAAACCCATACCCAGAAGAGAGTGAGAATCAGGAAATGTTTTTTTTCCTGATCCTCACTCAGGAAAGGGGTGCAGGGGATTGAGTGGTTAGAAGACTCTGGAAAGATTTCTGCTTGAGAGAGATACACAGATAAATCTCAACCTGGGCCATAAGCACCCTATTCAATACATAGTCTGTCATTGACACTCTAGATATATTTGATATCTGTCTAGAACAGATAAGGTTCCTGCTTTCATGGAGCTTGTACTCTGGGACATGCAATGGACCATGGGAGCACATAGAAGGGACATCTAACTCAGGATTAGGGAGCTTGGGAAATTTTTTAGAGAAAGAGATGTTTAAGCAGAAACTAAAAATCATACAAGTAAGGAAGTGAAGAAAATGTTTAAGGCAGTGCAACCAGCATGCACAAAGTCCTGGAGGTGTGAGACATCAGGACATGTCTGAGGATCTGAAAGTAGTTTGGTATGGCGGAGGGTGGGAGAGCGGGTCAGAGAGGGGATGGGAGAGAGACCACTGAAGTCAGATTCTAGAGGGCTTCTTTAAGCTATGTGAAGGAATTTGGTCTTTAATTTAAAAGCAGTAGGAGCTCTGAGTGACTTCAAGCAGAACAGTGACCTGATCAGATGTGTGTTTAGAAAGATCCTCCTGGCTATAGAGTGGAGAAAGGTTTTTGGGGGTGCGGGGCAGGGGAAGTCTAGAGATGGGGAAAGGTAGGAGAGAGGATTAGAAACTTTTGGAATCTAGGTGAAAGAGAACGGTGGTTTGGATTATGATGGGGGCATGAGATTGGAGAGAAATGATAGATTCAAGAGATGTTTAGGAGGAAGACTAGGCAGGATTCAATGAATCATGTGATGTGAAAAATAAGGGAAGGAAAATAATTCAAGATGGTGCCCAAAAAGTCTCTAGTTTGGACATCTGCATGATGATGTTTCATTCTTTCTGATGCGTATGACATTGCAGTGATGTGGCTGCCTGCTCTATGCTGGCTGTCAGGAACTCCAACCCTAGATCTCTCACTTGGCTTCCTGTACTCTTTTCTTTTTTCTTTTTTTTAGAAAAAGAGAGAAAAGGAGAAAGAAAGAAACAGCAAAAGAAAGAAAAAAAAGAATGAAAGAGAGAAAGAAAGAGGATGAGAAAGAGGGAGAGAGAATGGGATTCTTGTTTTATTGCCCAGGCTAGAATGTAGTCTAAAAATGGGTATTAAGAACCTCTTTTATGTCAATAATTGTGCTTAATAATGGAGACAGGAAGGAATAGGGTATGAAAATAACAAATAAGCAGCCAACCAATAGTTTATTTAAACCTGTTAAATGCTATGCAATTGCTGAGGAGTGATTTACTTCCAATTATGTGGTCACTTTTAAAATAGGTATAACGTGATACTGAGAATAATGCATGTTTTGTGGATTTGGGGAGGACAGTTCTGTAAATATTTGTTGAGTCTAGTTGTTCCAGGTCTGAGTTCAAGTCCTGGATATCCTTGTTAATTTTCTATCTCGTTGATCTGTCTAATATTGACAGTGTAATGTTCAAGTCTCCTACTATTATTGTGTGGGAGTCTAAGTCTCTTTGTAAGTCATTAAGGACTTGCCCTATGTATCTGGGTGCTCCTGTAATGGGTGCGTATATATTTAGGATCGTTAGCTCTTCTTGTTGCATTGATCCTTTCACCACCTTGTAATGTCCCTCTTTGTTTCTTGTGTCAAGGCAGGCCAATATTCAAGTCCAGGAAATACAGAGAACACCACAAAGATATTCCTCAAGAAGAGCAACCCCAAGGTACATAATCGTCAGATTCACCAGGGTTGAAATGAAGGAGAAAATGCTAAGGGCAGCCAGAGAGAAGGGT
>CAUYQU010023015.1:0-18095 GCA_963574635.1 Cheracebus regulus
TCTCTTTTTCTAAAATCTCTTCCTCTTTCTTTCTCTTTCATTTTTTCTTTCTTTTGCTGTTTCTTTCTTTCTCCTTTTCTCTCTTTTTCTAAGATCTCTTCCTCTTCCTTTCTCTCTTTCATTCTTTTTATTCTAAAAAAATAAAAAAAAAAAATCAACTCACCATATCTATGAGGGTTTATTTCTGGAATCTCCTTTTTTTTTTTTTTTTTTTTTTCCTGGATGGAATCTCACTCTGTTACCCAGACTGTAGTGCAGAGGTACAATCTCGGCTCACTGCAACCTCTACCTCCTGAGTTCAAGCAATTCTCATACCTTAGCCTCCCAAGTAGCTGGGACCATAGGTGCTGCCACCATGCCTGGCTAATTTAAAATAATGAGAATTAGGCTTCTTCCTGTTGTATGTTTTCACACAAAACTTATGATTTCTAACACAGATTATTGATATTAAGCAAGAGATGTTTGTATTTTATTTCCACACCTTACTAGTTACCCCTACATTTTACTTATTTTACATTTTAAAAAATTCTTTGTAGAGATCAAGTCTTGCCTTTGTTGCCCAGGCTGGTCTTAAATTCCTCAAGCGATCCTCCCACCTTGCCCTCCCAAAGCACTGGGATTACAGGTGTGAGCCACTGTGCCTGGTCTCTCCTCTTATCCTTATTTACTTTAGCCGTAAAGTAAATCAAGGTCTCTATACTCCTCCTACACAGAAATGGATCTTAGAATATTTTAACTTGGAACCATACTCTTCTATTTTCATTGCTATTGTTGCCTATGCATTTTTAGTTCCATCTTCTATTTAAAGCCCCCCAAAGTGTAACTTTTTAAAGTTAGGTTTATTGAGGTACAATTTATGCACAGAAAAATTCATCTTTTTCAGTATTAACAAGCTGAACCACCACAATCAAATGGTTCAGTATTACCAGCAGTATTAACCACTATTAAAATTAAGATACAGAAGAGGTCCATCATCCTCCAAATTTCCTGCTGTCCCTTTGACATTGGCAACTAACCCTACCTAAAGCCCTGGGCAACCATTTGCTTCTTTTCTATCCCTGTGGGTTTTGCCTTTTCAACAATGGCACATAAATAGAATCATATAACATGTTCTCTCTTGAATCTGGCTTCTTTCCCTTGGCATAACTTTGTAATTCAACCATGTTGTTGGTATCAGCAGTTGGTCCCTTTTAATTGCTGATTAATCATCTATTGTATGGATGAACCACAGTTTGCTTGTCCATTCACTGAGGGACACTTAGGGGTACTTGGGGTGTTTCCAGCTTTTGACAAGTATAAAGCTACTGTAAACCTTCCTCTATAGGTTTTTGTAAAAATGTAAGTTGTCATTTCTCTAGGGTAAATACCTAGGAGTGCGATTGCTGAGTCATGTGGTAAGCATATACTTAACTTTATGAGAAACTGCCAAATAGTTTTCCAGAGTGACTATGCCATTTTGCATTCCCACCAGCAATGCGTAAGTGTTCCAGTTGCTCCACATTCTCAATGGGACTCAGTATTGTCTTTAAAATAATAAATAAACAAAATAAACTGGAGTCATTTGAGTGGATCTCTCCTTGAGGTTTTAATTTGCATTTCCCTGATGATTAATGATGCTGCGCCTCTTTTCATGTATTTATTTGCTTCACTGGTAAAGTGTCTGTTCAAATTTTTTGCCCATTTCATATTAGTTTATTAGTTACATTATTGTGAAGTTTTTAAGGGTTCTTTGTACAGTGTGGACACACGTCCTTTATCAGATATGTATGTAGGAGCAAAGGGCAAACTCTTCACTCTCTGAAGGTTCACTGAAAATCAACTGACAAAAGACAGATTAATAGGAGGAAAGGCATACAAATTTATCAACGTGCAGGGGGTTGGGGAGAATCCCAGTTTGGACACTGTGAGCAGGTTACCAAAGCCACTCCGCTTTTCTGGGAGTTATAGTCAGGGGAATCATAGGACCTAACAAGCCAGCAGAAGGGTACAGAAGGGTAAGAAATTCTTTTTTTTATTATTATTACGGAATCTTGCTCTGTTACCCAGGCTGGAGTGCAGTGGCATGATCTTGGCTCCCTGCAGCTTCTGCCTCCTGGATTCATGCAATTCTCCTGCCTCAGCCTCCTGAGTAGCTGGGATTACAGGCATGTGTCACCATGCCCAGCTAATTTTTGTATTCTTAGTAGAGACGGGGTTTCACCACATTGTCCAGGTTCGTCTTGAACTCCCAACCTTAAGTGATCCACCTGCCTCGGTCTCCCAAAGTGGAAAGGGATTACAGGCATGAGCCACTGCTCCTGGCCTCAAATACCATTCTTAACTGTCAGTGGCAACAACAGTGTTCTAGTATCTTAGCCTATTCCTGAGAGTAAATTTCTTGGGGTGATGGAGAATGCTTCTTCTCTGCCTTCTCTAAGAACATCTCTTGCTTAAATGGTAAAAACTTGTTCTAAACCTGGAAAGTTAACTTCTGGGCTTTCCATGAGGAAGCTTATTGGATTAAGCTGCTATTGGAGCAAGTACACTATTGGAAGTTTTAATTGCCAGTATTTAAAAGATGCATCATTTAAATTAAAAAGACTTTTATATTTGAAAAGGATTTTAGGGGCCTCTCATTCTAAACAACTGCCTGATTTTTACTTATAGAAAGATCTATTTAAAAAAAAAAAAGACATATAATAGTGTCATAGCTAGCCTTAGAAATTCTCTTGATGAAATTAAAGTCAAAATCTTTTAAATACTCAAATACCTCTTTTGGATTCCCCTACAGGATTTAAAACAAATTTTTAAAGTGCTTCATCCTGTAGTCTAGTGATTAGGATTCCATGCTTTCACCACTGCAATTTGGGATCAGTCCCTGGTCAGGGAAACAATTCTTTGGAAATGTAAGTTCTTTAACTCGGGAGAAGAAACATTTATTAAAAAATTGTTTTGATATGTGTGTGACTTTTGACTTTGAGGAATACTCATTTGTTGTTGATACTTTTCCCTTCCATGGACAGCTTTTGATTTCCTGTCTTCTCTCTGTTGCACATGGGACTTTTGGGTCCTTACGTGTAGATGTCAGATGAGAAGCTGAGACCCTAGGAAATATGGCTGGATAAAATGTGGGTGGTCCCCCATTTGCAGCTAGTGAAACTTTCCTTTCTTTGAGCTGTTTTTGAGATGATTCTGGAATTTGTGAGGACTGCTTTACACCTCTTGGGAGATGTCTTACCTGTCCTTGATTAAGTCATAACCTTGGTTAAGGCTTATTGATTTTGGTGAGTCATTTGGAAAATACCTTTGGATTGAGAAAAAAGTTCAAAAACCAGGAATATTGGCTGTTTTTCCTGGCTAAAATCTGATAATACGAGATTTGAAATGATTTTTTAAAGAGCTCTACAGTCAGAAGTCAACTTAATTAAAAGGTGATATTCAGGCTACAATTTTGTTAGGGCAAAGAGCTTTCTGCTTTTTCTCCTTTGGATCTTGTTTGTGGGAATTTTTTTCAGTTGACTATAACCTCTTTTTAATTACAGGTTTTGTCTCTCTGTTTGCTTCTTTTCTTGTTGGCATGATTTTTGCTTAGAAAATCATAAAATTTCTTTGGCCTTTTGGAAAGCTTAACATATCTCCAAACTGGCTCCTTTAAGACTTATTCTTCCATTCCTATTCACTTCTACTCCACATTCCTTTTTGCCACCTTAAATTCCACAAGAAGAGATCTAGAGGAGACTTCTAGCATCTCTAAGATCCCTTGAGGAATACAATCAAGGTGTCACTGACCTCTTTTCAGGTGCCCTGTCTTCCTCATGGGGTCCCAAGAGTCATGGGCAGATTCCTCCTAGGTCTAAAGCTCTGCTCTCTTTTGCACTGAGTACCCTTTGTATAGGCAACAGGTTCCTAAGCCCCCTGCACAGTAACAGACCAATTACAGCAGGGTTTGCAGCAGAGAAAGTTTAATAATCATAGGGCATTGATCAAGGAAATAGAAAGAAACCCTCAAATCCATATTCCCCAAGGTGTTCTGGGCTGAAATTTTTAAGGGGACCATGGAGGGTGGAGGGCTAGAAAATTGGGGTCATTGATTGGTCAAAACAAGGAGGATGAAATCATAAGGCTGTGGAAACTGAATTCTTTGGTGAGTCAGCTCCTCATAGGGTTCTTCAGATGTGCTGGCCTTAGTGGGGTCCTTTAGACCAGCTGAGTCAGTAGTTTCATCAATATGCAGGACCTGAAGGAATATCTCAAAGGGAAAACTTAATGTTTCATAATGCTCAAGTTGTTATCTATAGAACATAACCTAGGGTCTATGGGATGCTAGGACAATAGGCACGAAACACCTATGAGGAAGCAAGTCAGAGAGCAAGCTGACCTAATGCTTAATGCTGAGAATACTGCAAGCCTGGTTTAGTTTCATTCCCTCTCAGTTCTTCCCTGATGTCTATTCCTTTTAAAGCTTTATATAGAAGTTTGGTTGTAAGTCCAAAATTAGGAATCCAAATGCAGCAAAACCCAGCCAAACTCAAAAACCCTTATAGCTTCTGCTGTGTGGTGGGTCTGACCACCCTGGCAAGAGCTTCCCTCTGGTTCAGGAGCAGATTTATTTGCTTCTGGGAAAGTTCAGACTTGAGATATTTGACTGAGGGCTGCGAGATCTATGCCTCTTTCTTGGATACACTGTATCCCTTTTCTGCCAGGAAATTAGAAGTCAGTATAGTGCTCTGGTCAGAGTCTGTTTTAGTGGTACTGACTATTAATATGCCATTGACATAGTGTAACAAAGTCTTGCCTTTTAGTTGGAGGTCCTGGTGGTCCTTGGCAAGTATTTCCCTAAAGATAGCTGGAGATTATTTGAAAACTTGAAGGAGCACTATCCAACAGTACTGTAGTTGGGCTTTGATATCTGGGACTTCCCATTTAAAGGTAAACAGTTATTTTGTTATTATTATTATTTTCTAATGGAGTCTCGCTCTGTCTCCGAGTCTGGAGTGCAATGGTGCGATCTCAGTTCACTGCAACTTCTGCTTCCTGGGTTCAAGTGATTCTTGTGCCTTGGCCTCCTGAGTAGCTGGGATTGCAGGCACGTACCACCATGCCCAGCTAATTTTTGTATTTTTAGTAGAGACGGGATTTCACCATGTTGCTCAGGCTGTTCTTGAACTCCTGACCTCAGGTGATCCACCCACCTCAGGCTCCCAATGTGCTGGGATTACAGGCATGAGCCACCACACTAGGCCTTAAGGTAAGCAGTTCTTAAAACTCTGGACTCAGAGGAATATAGAAAAAGGCATATTCTAGGTCTAAGACTGAAAACCAGCAAAATTCACCAATGTTGTGAGTGGTGTGTAAGGATTGGGGACCATCGTACGGATATCTTCCACAATCTAATGAATGGCCCTCCTATCCTGTATAAACCTGTATGTTTTAGTTTTGGGCTTCTGTACTGACAGAGTAGGTGTATTGCATGGAGACTGAGAAGATCTAATAAACCCATATTGTAGGAAGTTGGACAACAGAGGCTAAATGCTCCATTGTGCTTGTTCTTCCAGAGGATACTCTTTTAGGTTTGGCAGTGTCACTCCTGCACAAAGCTTGACTTGCATGGGAGCTGTAGTTTTTGCCTTCCCTGGCCTCTCATCATCCATGCTTTTGGACTCACCTCTTGGGTTATCTAAGATAATCTCTTCAGGGATGGGAGAATTTTCAAGAACTTCTGGTTGCAACAAAGCAGTTTGCAGAGCACAAGTTTGTTCCAGTGGCACTCAGATGTTTAGTCACCCAAGAGAAAAGGTAATCTTAGGCTGGGCATGGTGGCTCACGTCTGTAATCTTAGCACTTTGGGAGGCAGAGGCAGGAGAATCACTTGAGGTCAGGAGTTTGAGACCAGCCTGGTTAACATGGTGAAACCCCAACTCTACTAAAAATACAAACATTAGCTGGGGATGGTGGCAGGAACCCGTAGTCCCAGCTATGTGGGAGGTGAGACAGGAGAATCACTTGAACCTGGGAAGCAGAGGTTGCAGTGAGTCCAGATGGCACCACTGTACTTTAGTCTGGGCAACAGAGTGAGGCTCTGTCTCAAAAAAAAAAAAAAGAAAAAGAAAAAGAAAAAAAGGTAATCTTAGCCTTTAATTTGGTCAGGAGGTCTCATTTTAACAAAGGAATAGGTATTTAGGCATGTATAGGAAATTATGTTTTATTTTTTAATTTTTCAGAGATGGGGTCTCCCTTTGTTGCCTAGGCTGGTCTTGAAATCTTGGACTCAAGAAATTCTACTGTCTCAGCCTCCCAAAATACTGGATTACAGGTGTGAGCCACTGCGTCTGGCAGGAAACTATGTTTTAGAAGAGTTTGTCCTCAGCGATGGTCTAAAGGTTGGAGGAAAAATCTTGTCAATATCTTTCCCAATACCTCAGTCATTTTTACAGTCTCTGAAGAAAGTTTGGCTAATCAGGTGTTGAGTACAGAATAAATGGTACCAATGTCCACTAAAAAGTCGAAAAGCTGACCCAGGGCTCCATGTGGAAAATATGGAGAGTGTTGTCTGGGTCAGGAAGAACCCCTGGGCCCCATTATTCCTGATCTGCCTCAACCTCTTCAGCCACCCCAGGTGTTAGGTGGATTGAAGACTAACTTTTTCCAGCATGGGGCTTCTTGAGGCCTGTAAATCTTTTTTCCAGTGACCTTTCTGTTTGCAATAGGTACACTGTTGGGACCTGCAGTGGGATATCCCTTTTTATTGACAATTTGGAGCCCTGGTCGTTCTACCTAGGATGGTGTGCCTGATGTCCCCATCATGCTCCAGGGATTTCTTGAGTTAAAGTCACAGCCAGCAAGTCAGTTTATTTGTTCATTTTCCACTCTTATTTTTTTTTCTATTTTTTATGTTGATCAGTAAATAGCTTGAAAGCAATCTCCAGGCTGGGTGCGGTGGTTCACACCTGTAATTCCAGCACTTTGGGAGGCCAAGGTGGGTGGATCACTTGAAATCAGAAGTTCAAAACCAGCCTGGCCAACATGGCGAAACCCAGTCTCTACTAAAAATACAAAAATTAGTCGGGCGTGGCGGCACACACCTGTAGTCCCAGCTACTTGGGAGACTGAGGCAGAAGACTCACTTGAACCCAGGAGGCAGAGGTTACAGTGAACTGAGATGGCACCTCAGCCCTTCAGGTGGCAGGCACCAGGTGACAGGATGAAACTCTGTCTCAGAAAAAAGAAAAAGAAAGAAAGCAGTCTTCACAAATTAAGACAAAGACATTCATCCACCTTTTGCAGCTTTTTCCAAATATCTGGAGCACTGACATAAACGTCATGTTCACTGTTTTGCAATTGTCTGGGGCTTTTGAATTACTGTTCATGTACTGTCTGAAGGCCTTGAAAAAATCCACTCTATGAATTCTGAGGGGATCTCACTATGTTTCTGTCTAACTTCCTAGACCTTGTTGAGGACAAGGTCTTTTGCCTGGACACTCACTTGCAGAGGCCAGCCAAAGTGCAATCCTGGTAGTGTTCAAGCTTATGTTTACATTTCATTCCAGGTCAATGGTGGGCACTGCAACTTGGGAACTGCTCTTATAGGTTGCCAGGACAGTCTGCATATATATGTCCAGTGTTTACATTTCACCCCAGGTCAATGGTGGGCACTGCAACTTGGGAACTGCTTTTATGGGTTGCCAGGACAGTCTGCATATATTTGATCAGCTTTCTCCTCGCCTTTATGTGAAACCATAATCCGCTCCTCTGAAATTAATACAGTGCCGAGCAAATTTTGGACTTCTGCCCAGATGGATTTGTGGGTAACTAACACAGAAGAGAACAGATTCTCCATCCACTTTGTATCTTCCTAATAGGTGGGCTTATTTTTCCAGTTAAACAAGTCAGAGATTGAAAATAGAGAGTAGACCCAGGCAAATCCTATAGGTTGGCCTGTGGTAGCATTAACACTTCCTCTGGGTAGTTGGCATAAGAGCAATTGTCTTCCCAGAGCCAAATGGCACCCTAACTAAATTGAGTTCCCTGTCAGATAAGAGAAGGAGAGACCATTCCTGTTGCCCCTGCCACCTTACTTCTCAGGGTGAGAACTCCAGCTCAGAGGCCAGCCGAGCAGCTGCACCTCCCACATCAGGTGCTGGGGGAGCCATAGGCTGATTTAATGGAACCACCAAGACATCAACATCTTTTTGTTAGGGGTCAGTCAAAACAAGCCTTTTCCCTTGCTGAACCGTGATTTTGCATCTCTTTTGCATTGGCCCATTTTGCCAAAGCTGCATACAACATTGTACATAAGGGATCTCATCTTATTTCACTTCCCTGTTACAGAACAAGTCTAGCTGTAGGAGAGTATTATAATTAAGGGAGCCATTTGATGGCCACTATTTTCTTGAATCCAGCAAGTGATGGGAACAGGCAGAAGTATAAATGAAAATTATTCTTTTTTGTTTCATGGAATCATAGACAAAGCATATTAATTTTACAGGATACAGCCCAAAGGGGTGTTTGAGGAAACCAAATTAACATTTCCAACTCCTGTTGAGATTACACACACACACCAAAATACAGACACTGATCACTCTGCTCAGTGCCCAAGTTTGACCTGGCAAAGCTCAAACTTGCCCCTGTTGGCCCTTGGTGCCTTCGATTCACTCAAGGTGAAGAGGAATAATTTCCAACCAGGAGTGCAGCGGATGGTCTCTGGGCAAGATGGAAAAGTGGCCAGTCACACTGAGTTAGGCCTCCTGAGATTTCATCAGCAATTCCTTCAGGGTTCACTGATTGTGACTAGCCAGACAGAGTTTCCTGAGTTAGGCCTGCTGAGTTTCCACTAGTAATTCCTTCAGGGGATCCCTTCCACAAACATAAACTTACATAACAGGACAAACAAGAAGGCCTTCCAAAATAAAGTTTCAAATTTTAGAAACCAGGAGTATTTTTCCCAAGTCACGCCTTTTATTCAATTTCCAATTTAGGGGAAATCTCCTCAAACAAGGCCCTTCCTATTACTAGGGAGGGTCAATACGATCTCCAAAGAGGCCACAAGACCTCCAAAGAGGAACAGCAAATTGGGAGAAGGGAAAAGTGATGCTAGTTGCACAGAGAAAACTTACCAAAGACATCTTTCAAAACCAAAAGCTGTTTATTTGCTGCAAGAAATTTGTGCACCACAAGTTGACATTGCTCTTTCAACATGCAAGGCACCAGAGATAACCCTTGGTTCAGTGAAACTGAATAGCCACCTGGGCTTGTCTCTGGTTCCATACCAATAATGAGGGGTCACCAAGGTGCAGGCAAATGCCCACAAGGGGCCCCCAGCTAGATTGCTAAAATTTGTTATAGGACCAATAGGTTTGCATCTCCACTGTGCAATAATACTAATTACTAGAGACAGCATGATTTGCAGCAGAGAAAGAGTTTCATAATCACAGCACACCAAATGAGGACATGGGAGGAGATCCTCAAATCCATCTCCCCAAGGAGTTCTGGGCTGAGGTTTTTAAGGGGACTATGGAGGGTGAAAGACTGGAAAATTGGGATTTTTGATTGATCAGGGCAAGGGAGAGGACATCACCAGGATGTGGAAACTGCATTCTCTCATGAGTTAGCTCCTTGTGAGGTCCTTCAGAGCAGCTGGTATCTGTGGGGTCCTTCAGATCAGCTTGGTCGGTAGGGTCTTTTAGACCAACTGAGTCAGTAGTTTCATCAGTACACAGGATCTTAAGGAATGTCTTAAAGGTAAAACTTAATGTTTCATAATGTTCAAGTTGTTACCTATAGAACAGTTGAGAGGAACTATAATCTAGGGTTGACATGATTCTAGGTCAACTACACAACTACCAGGAATCAGGTCAGAGAGCAAAGTGACCTAATGATTAATGCTGAGTGTGCTGCAAGTTTGGCTTATTTTCATTTCTCCCTCTCCCTTATTCCCTGGTTAATTTTATAAAGTTTATAGGGGCAGTTCACTCTCATATAATTGGCTTTCTGGGTGTCCACGTACAGGAAAAAAAAGGTACAATATTAATATAAATAGAGAGTTTATTTGGGGCAAGTCTGAGGATTGCAACTAAGTACCCTGAATCTATTAGCAGCAGTTACAAGTGGATGTTAAAGGAAGAAAGAAGAGGCAGTTCCTAAGTCATTTAAGAATTTACATGAAGGCTGAGCCACGTGGCTCACGCCTATAATTCCAGCAGTTTGGGAGGCCAAGGCAGGTGGATCACTTGAGTTCAGTAGTTTGAGAACAGCCTGGCCAACATGGTGAAATTCTTCTCTACTAAAAATACAAAAAATTAGCTGGGCCTGGTGGCACATGCCTGCAATCCTGGCTACTTGGGAGGCTGAGGAAGGAGAATTGCTGGAACCCAGAAGGCAGAGGTTACAGCGAGCCAAGATCCTGCCACTACACTCCAGTCTGGGAGACTCCATCTCAAGAAAGAAAAAAAGAATACATGAAAATAACTGAAGCTATTGATTGGCTATACATTGTTCATTGTACTAAAAATTCCAGGAACATGAAGATAATAGGTAAGACACCTAGTCGGGAACAAAATGCCTCTAAATAATTGCATGGGGGCAGAGAGCATGACGGAAGTCCCATACTCATGTCTCTCTGGCACTAATAAATTTTGCATACCTCACATAGCTCAAAGTACTCTGAGCTATTTTTCTTTTCTCAGGGGGTGCCAGGGATTACTCTGTACTGTGAGAGAACTTGACTTTTTAAACATTTCGCTAGCTTTAGCAGCATGAGTAGTTTTTGGTTACATCAATGAATTGTACAGTGGTGAAGGCTGAGATTTCAGTGCTCCTGTCACCTAAGTAATCTACATCGTGCCCAATATGTAGTTTTTAATCATGCATTGCCCTCTCAGCCTCCCTCTTCTGCGTATGTAGTATCCATTATACCACTCTGTATGCTTTTGTGTACCCATAGCTTAGCTCTCACTTGTAAGAGGGAAAATACAGTATTTGATTTTCCATTCTTCAGTTACTTCACTTAGAATAATAGCCTCTAGCTCTGTCTAGGTTTCTGCCAAAGACATTATTTCCTTTTTATTTTTATTATTTTTTTAGGCAAAGTCTCACTCTGTCAACCAGGCTGTGGTACGATTTTGGCTCACTGAAACTTCCATCACCGGGGGTTCAAGTGATTCTCCCGCCTCAGCCTTTTCAGTAGCTGGGATTACAGGCGTGCACCACCACACCTGGCTAATTTTTGCATTTTTAGTAGAGACGGGGTTTTACTATGTTGGCCAGGCTGGTCTCGAACTCCTGGCCTCATGTGATTCGTCTGCCTTGGCCTCCCAAAGTGCTGGGATTACAGGCATGAGCCACCATGCCCAGCCAATGTGCAGGTGACTTTTTTCCTTTGGGAGATACCCAGTATTGGGATTGCTGGATTGAATGGTAAATCTGCTTTTAATTATTTGAGAAATTGGCCAGGTGTGGTGGCTTGTGCCTGTAATTCCAGCACTTTGGGAGGCCGAGGAGGATGAATCACTTGAGGTCAAGAGTTTGAGATCAGCCTGGCTAACATGATGAAATCCTGTCTCTACTTTAAAAATACAAAAATCAGCTGGGCATGGGGGTGAGCACCTGTAGTCCCAGCTACCTGGGAAGCTGAGGCAGGAGAATTGCTTGAACCCAGGAGGCAGAGGTTGCAGTGAGCCAAGATTATGTCACTGCACTCCAGCCTGGGCCACAGAGCAAGACTCCATCTAAAAGAAAAAACGAGAGAGAGAGAGAGAGAGAGAGAGAGAGAGAGAGAGAGAGAATTCTTGGGAAATTGCCATACTTTTTTCCATAGAGGTTGTACTAATTTACATTCTCACCTGTAGTGTGTAAGTGTTCCCTTTTCACTATATCCATGCCAACATCTATTGTTTTCTGACTTTTTAGTAATGGCCATTCTGGCTGAGGTAAAGTGGTATCTCATTATGGTTTTAATTTACATTTCCCTGATGATTAGTGGTGTTGAGCATTTTTTCATATTGGTGATTTGTATATTTTCTTTTGAGAAATGTCTATTCATTTGCAACTTTTTGATGGGATTATTTGTTTTTTTCTTGCTGATTTGTTTGAGTTCCTTGTAGATTCTGCATATTAGTTCTTTGCTGGATGTATAGTTTGAAAATATTTTCTCCGATTCTGTGGGTTTTCTATTTACTCTGATGATTATTTCTTTTGCTGTGCAGAAGTTTTTAGTTTAATTAGGTCCCATTTATTTATTTGAGATGGAGTCTCACTCATTCTGTCACCCAGGCTGGAGTGCAGTGGTGCAATCTTGGTTCACTGTAACCTCTGTCTCCCGGGTTCCAGCAATTATCCTGCCTCAGCCTCTGGAGTAGCTGGGACCACAGGTGCATGCCACCATGCCCAGCTAATTTTTGTATTTTTAGTAGAGACAGGGTTTCACCCTGTTTGCCAGGTTGATCTTGAACTCCTGTCCTCAAGTGATCAGCCTGCCTTGGCCTCCCAAAGTGCTGGGATTACAGGCGTGAGCCACTGTGCCGGGCCTCCATTTATTTATGTTTGTTTTTGTTGCATTTGTTTTCAGGGTCTTATTTATAAGTTATTTGCCTAGGACAAAGTCCAGAAGAATTTTTCCTATGTTTTCCTTTAGAACTTTTATGGTTTCAGGTTTTAGATTTAAGTCCTTAATCCATCTCGAGTTGATTTTTGTATATAGTGAGAGATAGGGATCTAGTTTCATTCTTCTACAGGTGTCTATCCAGTTTTTTCAGCACCATTTATTAAACAATGTATCATTTCCCCAATTTATGTTTTTGTATGCTTTGTCAAAGATCAGTTGGTTGTATTTGGCTTTATTTCTGGGTTCTTGTTCTGTTCTATTGGTCTGTGTATCTACTTTCATGTTAGTATCATGCTGTTTTGGTTACTGTAGCTTTGTAGTATAAGTTGAAGTCATGTAATATGATGCCGCCAGATCTGTTTTTTTGCTTAGGATTGCTTTGGTTATTTGGGCTCCTTTTCAGTTCCATATAAAATTTAGGGTTGTTTTTTCCAATTCTATGAAGTGATCTTGGTATTTTGATAGGAATTGCATTGAATATATAGATTGCTTTGGGCCATCTGGTCATTTTCATGATACTGAGTCTTCCAATTCATGAGCATGGAATGTATTTCTTTTTAAAAAAAAAAAATTTCTTTTTTTAAAGATGGGGGTCTTGCTATGTTGACCAGGCTGGTCTCAAACTCCTGGCCTCAAGTGATCCTCCCACCTCAGACTCCTGAAGTGGTGGGATTATAGGTATGTCGAATGACCATCAGGTGATGGTCAGGTGGTTGTTTAACTGTCTCTCTGAAATAATAATTCGTTGCAACCAGTGCCAGGGAAAGGCAGTCTCCCAGTAGATAGAAATCACCTGAAGCTGGTAATCAGCAGCTTCCCAGTAAGATCCCAGGAGTTAGGCGAGTGGGCTCAAGCACGAGAACTAAGAGGAAAAATGGCAGTTTAACTGGTATATGATCTTCCTCTAGGAACACTCAACTGATAAGGGAGAAGTGCCTCAAATGAGCATGTGCACAATTTCAGTAAACACACTACACATTGTGGCCCCTCCCAAGTGCTGGCAGGCCACTGTGTAAGCAGACAGCCCACCCCAAGGAAAGCTCAAGAGAGGAGAGATGTAAAACTCTGGAAGCACCAGTGTATAAAATGCTAAGTTGGCCAAGGCGGGCTGATCACCTGAGCTCAGGAGTTCGAGACCAGCCTGGCCAACATGGTGAAATCCTGTCTGTACTAAAAATACAAAAATTAGCTGAGCATGCTGGGTGTCTGTAATCCCAGCTACTAGGGAGGCTGCAGCTGGAGAACTGTGTGAACCTGCGAGGTGGAGGTTGCAGTGACCAAGATGGCACCACTGCACTCCAGCCTGGGTGACAGAGCAAGACTCCTTCTCAAAAAAAAAAAACAAAAAAAATCGAATGGGTGCGGTGGCTCACGCCTGTAATCCCAGCACTTTGGGAGGCCAAGGCGGGCAGATCAAGAGGTCAAGAGATCGAGACCATCCTGGCCAACATGGTGAAACCTCGTCTCTACTAAAAATACAAAAATTAGCTGGGCATGGTAGCGTGTGCCTGTAGTCCCAGCTACTCAGGAGGCTGAGGCAGGAGAATTGCTTGAACCCAGGAGGTGGAGGTTGCAGTGAGCCGAGATTGCGCTACTGCACTCCAGCCTGGTGCCTGGTGACAGAACAAGACTCTGTCTCAAAAAACAAAAAACAAAACGTAAATCAAAGGTCAACAGGGCACTTAGATTGTTGCCTGCTTGGCCCTCATCCAAGTGTACTTTACTTCCTTTCATTTCTGCTCTAAAACTTTTTAATAAATTTTAACTCCTGCTCTAAAACTTGCCTCAATCCCTTACTCTGCCTTATGTCCCTCAAATGAATTCTTTCCTTCTGGGAGGCAAGAATCAAGTTGTTGCAGACCCATGTCAATTTGCTACTGCTAACACCACATGCACGTTAATAAAGTTGTATGCCTTATCTCCTATTAATCTGTCATTTGTCAGTTGATTTTCAGTGGACATTCAGAAAGCAAAGGGGAAGATTTCCCTTTGCCTTGTATGTGTTTTGCAAATATTTCATCCCAATTTTGTGGCTCATCTTTTTACTCTACTAACAGTGTCTTTTGAAGAGTGAAAGTTCTTAATTTTGATGAAGTCCAATCTCTTCTTTCTTTCGGGCTCCTTTTCAGTGCCTTATAAAATTTAGGGTTGTTTTTTCCAATTCTGTGAAGTGATCTTGGTATTTTGACAGGAATTGCATCGAATATATAGATTGCTTTGGGCCATCTGGTCATTTTCATGATACTGAGTCTCTTTCTTTCTTTCTCTTTCTTTCTCTTTCTTTCTCTTTCTTTCTTTCCTTCTTCTTTCTTTCTTTCTTCTTTCTTTCTTTCTTTCTTTCTTTCTTTCTTTCTTTCTTTCTTTCTTTCTTTCTTTCTTTCTATAGGGTCTCACTCTGTCACCCAGCTAGAGTGCAATGGCTCAATCACAGCTCACTGCAGCCTTGACTTCCTGGGCTCAGGGGATTCTCCCACTTCAGCTTTCCAAGTAGCTGGGACTGGTGCATGCCACCATGCCCAGCTAATTTTTTGTATTTTTCTTACAGACAGCGTTTTGCCATGTTGCCCAGGCTAGTCTTGAACTCCTAGGCTCAAGCAATCTGCCTGCCTCAGCCACCCAAAGTGCTGAGATTACACTTGTGAGCCACTGCACCCAGCCCATTTTTAATTTTGTTATATTGTTTTAGGTAATATCCAAGAAGTTTTTGCTTGACCTAGTTGATAAAGCTTTTTCTTTATGTTTTCTTCCAGAAGTTTTATAGGTTTATCCTTTACATGTAAGTCTATAATCTTTTTTTTTTTTTTTTGTGCCATGACTCAGATAGTCTATGATCTATTGAGTTAATTTTTGTTTGTGATAAAAGGTTAGGATCAAGGGTCAACTAATGTGTATAGATATCTGATTATTCTGGCGTTATTTGTTGAAAAACCATCCTTTTTTCAATTGAATAGCCTTTGCATCTTTGTAAAAAATCAATAAAATCACATTGCGATACCTCTTCACAACTATTAGTGGCTAAAATAAAAAAGGCAGATAATACCAATGTTGGTAAGGATGTGGAGAAATCTGAACCTTCATATATTGCTGGTGAGAATGTAAAATGAAGTTGCTGTCCTGAAAAACACTTTGGCTAGGCAATTTGGGCTGAAAAACAATTTAGGCAAGGCATGATGGCTCACATCTATAATCCTAGCACTTTGGAAGGCTGAGGCAGGCAGACTGTTTGAGTTCAGGAGTTCGAGACCAGCCTGGGCAACATGGCAAAACTCCATCTCTACAACAAATACAAAAATTAGCCAGCCATGGTGGCATATGCCTGTAGTCCCAGCTACTCAGGAGGTTGAGGTAGGAGAATTGCTTGAGCCTGGGAGGCGGAAGTTGCAGTGAGTCAAGATCACATCACTATACTCCAGCCTGGGTAACAGAACTCTACCCTGTCTCAAAAAAAAAAAAAAAAGGAAAAAGGAAAAAGAGAAAACAACAAAAAACAATTTGGAAATTTCTAAAAATATTAAACATAATGTTAGCATATGACCCAGCAGCAATTCCACTCCTGGCATAGGGGAGCAGTGGTTAGGCCACAACCTCAGATGTGGAGCACAGGAAGGCCACAAGAAGCAGAAGTCATTGTTCTTGGGAAACCCTCAAAGGCCAGCAGATGACAGAGACAGAGTCCCTGATTGGTTCTAACTTAACCATTTGGAGTTTTAAACACCCTGAGCACACACAATTCAATTTAATTTTGGGACAACTGAATGCCTGTTCTCTTGGGGGTTGCCTCAAGATAAATTAAAACATATGTTTGCACAAACTTATGTATGGGTGGTCACAGCATTATTCAAAATAGCCAAAAAGTAGAAACAATGCAAATGTCCATCATAGGAGAATGAAACTGCCTTTGCAAAAATCATAACTGAGAAAATTATTATAGCAAAAGAGATCAACCTAACCAACTCCATCTTACTTCTAACCTCCAAACTGTCCTTGTTCTTTCCTGAACGTAGACCAAACTATCTTTGGGAGGAACTTAGTTTATAGTTTAGCTTTCAAACAAAGACCATACAGCCCTTTCCCAGAACAAACCCCTTCCTGCCTGGGGACTAGACTGCCTTTGCAGGACTGAGAAATTAGCCACGAGATTAGAAATTATGGTTTAGGAGTCATGCGGTTGGAGGCTGCAAGATTCTGATTGTCCCCAAATTGCTTCTGGGGATGACATCACTATTGTAAAACCTAAGACCAGTGCTTGAGATGTTTTTCAGACCCTACACTGGATGGATCAACTGGCACCACCCAGTTGGATAAACTGGCTCATCTGGTCTTGCAGCCCCCACCCAGGAGCAGACTCAGCACAAGAGAACAGCTTTGACTCCCTGTGATTTCATCTCTGACCTGACCAATCAGCACTCCCAGCTCACTGGCCCCCTACTCACAAAATTATCTTTAAAAACTCTGATCCTGGCTGGGCGCAATGGCTCACACCTGTAATCTTAGCACTTTGGTAGGCCAACGTGGATGGATTGCTTGAGCTCACAAGTTTGAGATGAGCCTGGGCAACAAAGAGAAAACCTGTCTCTACCAAAAATACAAAAATTAGCTGGGCATGGTGGTGCATGCCTATAGCTACTCGGGAGGATGAGGTGGGAAGATGGTTTAACCTCAGGAGGCAGAGGTTGCAGTGAGCCAAGATTGTGCCACTGCACTCCAGCCTGGGTGATAAAATCAGACCTTGTCTCAAAAGAAAGAGAGAAAAGAAGGAAGGAAGGAAGGAAGGAAGGAAGGAAGGAAGGAAGGAAGGAAGGAAGGAGGGAGGGAGGGAGGGAGGGAGGGAGGAAAGGAAGGAAGGAAGGATTTAAAAATTTAAAAAGATATTAAAACTCTGATCTCTAAATTTTTAGGTAGACTGATTTGAGTAATAATAAAACTCCCAGTCTTTCATACAGCCAGCCCTGGGTGAATTACTCCTCCTCTATTGCAATTGCCTTGTCTTGATAAATCAGCTCTGTCTAAGCAGCAAGCAAGGTGAACCCATTGGGTGATTACAAGAGGGGAAAATGGCTTCCCTTTACCTTGCCCTGTTCTTTGGCTGGGCTACAAATGAAGTTGACATACAACAGATTAACAAAAGAAAAGGTATACAAATTTATTATGTATCAAAGGGCATCCCATGAAAGAAAAGTGAGTACATGGTAACTCAGGGTGATCTAGAAGTTTATATGCCCTCTTCCTAGAGGAGAGGTGAAGAGGAATGTAGACAATTTAAGGGAGAGTAACTGATTTTGGGAAGATGAATGGGCCCTCAGAACAACAGATAATAGTCTGGGTGGTATAGAGAAAAGACAGATCTCTAGTCTCTCCTCCTGATATGGAGTTAATCTTCATGACTGTTGACTTCCTTTTGGAGGATTCGTCTTTTTTTTTTTTTTTTTTTTTTTTTTTTATATTAAGTATTTCTATGTAACCCAGGCTGGAGTGCAATGGCACAATATCAGCTCAATGCAAAAACCCCCTCCTGGGT
>CAUYQU010023016.1:0-14092 GCA_963574635.1 Cheracebus regulus
TAGGTTGGGGAAGTTTTCCTGGATAATATCCTGAAGAGTATTTTCCAGCTTGGATTCGTTCTCTTTGTCACATTCAGGTACACCTATCAAACGTAGATTAGGTCTTTTCACATAGTCCCATATTTCTTGGAGACTTTGTTCTTTCCTTTTTCCCCTTTTTTCTGTCATCTTGCCTTCTTGTTTTATTTCATTGAGTTGATCTTCAACCTCTGATATCCTTTCTTCTGCTTGGTCAATTCAGCTGTTGTTTCATTCTGTCTAATGAATCTGACTATCAATACAGCAAATTATTGGCTCCTCTATATCTTATAAAACAAGGAGGTATAATTTAAGATATTTCTAAGACAAATCACCTACCATGAAAGTCTGAAAATCCAGAGTTCTTCATCGAAAGTTTATGGAGCTTGGGGGCCAAGGTAGGGCACTGAGTCTGCTAACTTATGGTTCACTCACTGCCACAGGAAATATTGTTAAAAAATAAAGTGTGTAGATGTAACAATTATGTATTTTGTCATCTTAGCAGTATTAATGCTTAACAACTTACTACTTCATATTCTGTAGCACAAATCCAAATCACCCTCTTGAGATTCCTAACCAACTTGACTGTAGGTACCCAGGGTGCAGACTCAGTACAATACCATGCTCACATAGCCTGCAGGTCTTTCCCACTCTTGCTGTTTTCTGTCTCAGTGTATGGGGCCTCCATGCACTTGAAGGACTATCCCAGAAATCTGGGAGTCATATTGGTCTCTTCCCTCTGCCCTGTCATAGATGATCAATCATTGATGCCCTCAAGATTTGGCTTAGTAGCAGATACTGAGATCTGTTCAGTGGTATGCCAGAAAAACCTTAATCTGTGAAGAACTGTTTCTCATGTCTCATAGAAAATGACCTGAAGTATTTAAAAGAAATTTTGACAAGTCTAAATGTTTGGAGAGCAGCAAATCTAGTGAGCTTAGGAACAGGACCAAGAGATCTCTTCCACGTAGAATTTAAGAGACTCAGAGCGTCACGCTATAAGCCTAGATGTTGATCTTTTCTTGCCATTCAATGGTTTCCAGGTAAATATTAGGCAATTTTATTATCAAATGCTTCTTTTCTACCCAAATGTGCCTTCTGTTCTCATAAAAAATAAAGATCTTGACTTAATTAGCTTTTTTAAAAAAATGTAAATATTAATTGATGTTTTCTTCCAGAGGATATCTATTCAGGATTCAAAAAATGTCATGACTTACTTTTTGTCTTTGGGTTTATTTTCCTCTTCACCTAACTCTGTGAGAATCAACAATTGGAAGGTTACTATAACCTCAAACCCCCATGGTACCCTTTGTAGTTGCTGTTCCACAAAGTGTAACCACTGTCTTTAACATTAAGAATTAGGTTTGCCTGTTTTGAGACTTCATATAAAGGATAACATACAATGATGTACTCTTTCTTTGTCTGACTTCTCTCACTCATCATAATGTATGTGAAGTTGATCAGCACTGTGTTGTAGAAATGGTTTGTTCTTTTTCATCGTTGTACAATGTTCCATTGAATATGTATAGCACAGTTTATCCCTTGCAGTGTTGATACACATTTGAGGTGTTTTCAGTTTGGGGCTATCACAAATGATGCTTCTAAGAATATGTGTATTTATGTCTTTTGGTGTATACATACCTGAAGGTGTATACACCTGAAGAAAAAATGCTGGACTATAGGGTGTGCAATTATTTAACTTTAAGGGCTATTGGCAGTTTTCAGAGAGATTGTACTGATTGACATTCCTCTCATCAGTGTGTGAGAATTCCAGTTGCTCCATTTCCTTACCATCATTTGAACTTTCTTAGTTTTTTTTTTTCTTTTTTTTTTTTTAGCCATTCTGGTAGGCATATAGGTTATATATGGTTTTATTATTTTTATTTTATATTTGTTTCATCAACAATTTTAAAAACTGAACATATTTTCACATTTATTCGTCATTTGAATAACTTTTTTATAAAGTACCTATTCAAGTTTCCTGTACATTTTTAAAGGTTCTTTATTTGTACTGTTTTGTAGGAATTCTGTAAATAGTTTGGGTATAGGTCCTTTGACAGATAAATGCATTGCAAATGTCTTCTTCCACCCTGTAGCTTGCCTTTTCTTTTCCTTTCTTTTTCTTTTTTTCTTTTTGAGACGGAGTTTCACTCTTATTACCCAGGCTGGAGTGCAACGGCACGATCTCGGCTCACCGCAACCTCCGCCTCCTGGGTTAAAGCAATTCTCCTGCCTCAGCCTCCTGAGTAGCTGGGCCTACAGGCGTGTGCCGCCATGCTTAGCTAATTTTTGTATTTTTAGTAGAGACAGGGTTTCACCGCGTTGACCAGGATTGTCTCAATCTCTTGACCTCGTGATCCACCCACCTCGGCCTCCCAAAGTGCTGGGATTATAGGTGTGAGCCACTGCGCCCAGCCTGTAGCTTGCCTTTTCATTTTCTCAGTGATGTTTACTGATGGACAGACATTCTTAATATGATTCAATTTATCAATGTTTTCATTTAAAGCTAGTGCTTTTTGTGTCCAATTATAGAAAATTTTTGCCTATCCCAAGGACATGAAAATATTTTCCTATGCTTTCTTCTATAAGCTTTAATGTGATATCATTCAGAAAGGCCATATGTTAGCTGTAGGTTTAGTTATGGGGAAGACATTTTAATAATAACAAGCCCTAATAAATGCTAGAGCTTTAGTCACTATACGAAAAGTCATGGAGCAGAGACAAAGGCAAATATTTTGTTTCTTGCTTTACTTTCTTTAAAAAAGAAAAAAAAAGCAGCCCAGGATAAAGAATAATTTTTTAAAAGCTTCTCCTTGAAGGTATTCAAATGACGTGTTTCTAAAGTCCTTGTCAATGCTTCTTCCCCATGGAAACCCTCTGGAGATCTCCATGTACTGATTCTCTGGGGGCTCAGATATCTTCCTCCTGGGGGTGCTAATGCATGTTTCTAGGGAGCTTCTGATCAATTAAGTACCAAAGGTGAAAAAAGATAAGGTCAAGAATGAGTATGATATCAAGGTCTATGCTGGGAAAATAAATAAATAAATAAAACCCTGAGTGAGCAATAAGATTTTTATAAATCGCTGAGACATTCAGACTTCTTTAAAGAAAGAGTACAAAGACTTTTAAAGGTGAACCAGTTACAATATAATCAGAGCATCCTGGTGCCCCTGCCTTTTTTTTTTTTCAACATAGATATTTTAAACAAAGACAAAAAAAAATACAGGACCCTGTGAGTTACCTGGGCTACTGAAAAGCAGACATTGAAATAAACTATGGAGAATTTTTTTTTGAGACCAAGTTTCACTCTTGTTGCCCAGGCTGGAGTGTAATGGTGCAATCTCCTGGGTTTAATCGATTCTCCTTCCTCAGCCTCCAGAGTGGCTGGGATTACAGTCATGTGCCACCATGCCCAGCTAATTTTGTGTTTTCAGTAGAGACAGGGTTTCTCAACTATGGACAATTTTACGACTGAGAGCAGGAAAAACTGTGGGAAGAGTCCTTGGCATGTCAGAATTCCTATAGAACTTTGTTCAGCAATATGATGAATGCATTTTTTTACTTACAAATGTGGTTTGCCATGATTTTGCAGTTGGTTCCTTTCAGATAAGAATGCTCCTTAGAATTCTCTTTCTTGCAGTCACATTTCAAAGAATGTTTACTTCCGTGCCCTGAAAATTGATAATGTGGCAAATTCCTCATCTGTCTGTGTTTGTAAGAAATGGAATGAGACTATTATAAAGTGTGGAAGGGGAATTATTTGCCAGCAATAACATGAGTAAATTTAGTCAATTTTTGATTGATCACAGTGTCTTGCCTGGTGAAGAGGAAAATGGAGAAATTCACATAGCTGGACCCTGACACACGCTGCAGATACCCAACTACATAATGCCGGCTAATCATAGGTGGTAAGGGAAAATAACTGTCAGACAGTCCTAATAAACACATTCTGTCAAACATATTTTAGTATCTAGGTGGTGATGATGAAATGGAAAGAGTCTCCCAGATATGTGGAAAGTGATTAGTTATACAATAAAGGTGAAACTATGCCTGATAAACCATCAGACATAAGGTCTCGAAAACCTGCAGCATTCACAGGAGGGGATAAATAGACTGAGTAAATCATGCAAATATAAACAGACCTTCATTTTATGGTTCTTTAGTCTGCAGGCTTTCAACTTTTCAACTTCTCTCTTAAACATTTTGCTCAGCTGGAAAAAGAACTCAGCAGCAAGACAAGCCATGGTCCTGATTTCTACCAGCGATGTTATCTCAGGAATGCTCTACACCAAGTGCATCGGAGCCCGGCCGGCTCTGCACCGTGCCTGATAGCAGCCATCAAAGGGGCAGTCCTCAAACGCCACCTCACGGAACAGTCCCCATCTGTTTGCTTTATCCTTCCATGTGCCTCTTGACTCTAACATTCGCATAATAGGAAATAGTAGGACAGTGGGACGTGCTCTGAGGATTGTTATCTGAGTGAAGGCAGGCAGCCTGAATTTGAAACTCTGAGTGTCTTGAATAAAAATCTCCACCAATCTGCTAGCTTGGTAGTAACTTGAAGCAGGCAGAAGAACCCAGAAGCCAAGGCAAGACTGTCTGTATGGTTTGAGCCTTCATATCAAATTAAACTTATTTTGTAGAGGCCCCCTTTAGCAAGGCATGACTCTAAAGAAATAATTCTGACTTCCAAAGACAAGGTTAAAGTGGCCCTTAGTTTTGTGATTTTGCAGAATTCCAAAGACAAATTGTGATTATAAAAGTGTTAGAATAATACAAGTAAAACCAGTTCGAAGAGTTTAATGTTGTTAGTATACATATTCCCATGTTTGGGACACTGTCTCTTCCTCTCGAAATAAGTTGACCCACTTCACAATAGCAAGTTCTTTAGAAATTTGTCTTAATTCCCTAATGAACCTAATTAATACCATCATTCAGAACAAATCTCTATTCTTCTTTCTTCATGATCCAGAAGCAATCTTCAAATGTCCCTCTCCTCCCTTGACTACCACCCCTAGGAAACTCTCCCCAACCTCCAACTCTGGCTTAGAGTTACCTTCTCCCAGCTCACAGGACCCCCAAGGGCTCTAGCCCTGAGCCTCCTGCACTGTCATTAGAAGTTTGTCTGTCTCCCCCACTGAACTTCATGAAGCCTGGAAGCATGCCCTACTGGCTTTTGTTTTAATCATCAGTACCTACTATCACTTGCCTATTTACCAGCATACAACACAGTTAAGAAATGTCACCACAATTTTGCTCTAGCTGGTGTAAAGGTTAATTTTATGTGTCAGCTTGGCTAGGCTATGGTGCAGAGTTTTGTGGTCAATCACTAGTTTAGATATGGTGCTGAAGGTATTTTTTAGATGTAATTAATATTTAAATCAGTAGGTTTTGAGTAAAGCAGATTACTCTCCATAATTTGGGTGGGCTTTGTCCAATCAAGTGAAGGTATGAAGTGCAAATACTGAGGTTTCCTGAAGAAGAAGGAATCCTCCTTAGGGCTGCAACATAGAAACCCTACCTGAATTTCCAGCTTGCAAGATTACAGATTTCAAACTTGCCAGCTCCTACAATTACATGGCCCAATTCCTTAAAATCTCTCTCTCAATATATATGAAATATATAATGAAACACAGATGCTTTATGTATTATATATGTATCCTATAGGAAATATAAGTTAATATACAACATATATTATATATCGCATAGGTATACCAATATACCTATGAATTCCATTTATTTGGAGAACCCTAACAAATACAGCTAGTAATTTACCATTTCAGATTCAGGCTTGACCCATTTTCCAATAACCAGACATATGTATCCCACCACATACATCTGATGCCTCACAACACCTCAAACTGAAAACATCCCAAACAGAACTCCTGTCCTCCCTCTTCCAAGACTTGCCATGTCAGGAACAACATTGCTACGTCTCCTGAAATGGAGGAGTTCTCTTTGATCCATCCTGCCCATTTATCCCCTTCTGTCTGACCTACTCTGAATCTGCTACTTTGCCTCCTAAATACTTCTTGAATCCATCTGGGTTCTTCATGGTTATCAAAACTTTCCTGATCCAAACTATTGTCAATGCTTGTGATATCCTCTAGTGGCCTTCCTCATGTGTACTTTCTTCCTCCAATCCGTTCTCCATGCCTAGCTAGAGTGAGCTTCTCCTGAATGGTGGCCTGAGCAAGCCAAGCTCCTGCTTGTCTTGGAACAAAGATAAAATGGGCCAGGCACGGTGACTCATGCCTATGATTCCAGCACTTTTGGAGGCAAAGAGGTGAGATCACTTGAGGATCAGGAGTTTGAGAACAGCCTGGCCAACATGGTGGAACCTCATCTCTACTAAGACTACAAAAATTACCTGGGCATCGTGGCTCACACCAGTAATCCCAGCACTTTGGGAGACTGAGGTGAGCAGATCACTTGAGGTCAGGAGGTCAAGAATAGCCTGTCCAACATGGTGAAACCCCATGTTTTTAAAACTGCTAAAAGTACACACTAGGCATGGTGACAGGCACCTGTAATCCCAGCTACTTGGGAAGCTGAGACATGAGAATTGCTTGAACCAGAAAAACAGAGGCTGCAGTGAGCCAAGGTCATGCCATGGCACTCCAGCCTGGGAGACAGAGTAAGACTCTGCCTTAAAAAAAAAATTAAAATTAAATAAAATGATCATCATGGCCTCTATGGACAGACAGGCATGGTCTGTCTCCTGTCCACCTTCACAAACCTTGACTTGACCTACGTTCTCTCCCTCCTTCCCTGTCACATTCTGTTAGTCCTTGGATACACTGTACACCCTTGGCCTCTCAACACGTCAGTTTTTTGTTATAAATCCTAACAACTCCATTTCTTTTTTTTTTAACTCAAACACTTTATATTACAGATATGGAGTTTATAATCCAGCAATGCTAGTATAGGCAATTTGACATCATAGCCCCTATTTGCAAAGTGATTAACAATTATACAGTATCTTCTATTCTATTGTCATAGGCTTTGGCTCAACTCCATTTCTTAACCCTCCACCTTATCAATAGATTTTGTCTTGAATAGCACATCCTCACATCCTTCTGCTGTGTTCCCCATGTCCCTTTTCTTCATGGCACTTAACAAATCTGTAATTTTAAAGTCATTCATTAAATTATTTAATCATCATAGTTCTCCTCTTTACCATTGCATTGTAAACTCCACAATGGCAAGGGTAGGTTATGCTTTTCCTTAGCATTGTATCCTTTGAACCTAGTATATTAGTAAGACTGGGGTTCCTATTTGATAGATTTTTTTAGAAAAGCTCAGAATGGCTAAATTTAGCAGCCATGGTAGAACTTGGTCATGAGTGCCAGCCTTTTGTTTCCAAATGATAGTGTTGCAGCTTTTTCACCTCTGTTGTTTGGTGAGTGAGTTGGAGTATTATAGCTTTTTTACTTTCACTGCCAGCCAGTGAGCTCCACGTCCTTGTCCCACAATTAAGAAAAATAAGGTACGTGGACACTGGACAGTGAGTAAGGCAGAGTTGGATTTGTTAAGCGACAGAAAGGCTCTCAGCCTGAAAGGGGACCAGGAAGAGTTTTGCCAGCTGTGGAGCAAAGTGGGGTTTTTATGGACTGAGAAGGAGGAAAAATGTGTTGATTGGTCTACAGGTGGTCTTGGAGAAAGTACCCACTTAGAGATATGATAGTGAAAAGAACAAATTCGGGGCTGAAGCAAAGGCTTGGTCCAGAACCAATTAGGGGCTGAAGTGATGATTCACCCAGTGTAAATGAAGATTCATCCCACAACTAATCATAGAAAGATAGGCATATGTAAAATAGGCAAAAAGTAACAGACAAAGGCATGCACCAAGGAGAGAGAAAGGTGTCCAAAAAGAAGTGGCATTTGTTCATCTGGGTTCATACAGTAGGCATTTCTGTTCAGGACATGGGCTCTTTCTTATCTGAGTTGCCCAGGACCCACCCTAACTGCCTTCCTGACTGGTTTCTTCCTTCATTCTCTCCCAAAAGGATGCTTACTCTCTTGTGCCTTACTCCTTCCCCATTTTTATATGTGATGTAGCAGTTATCACTTTAAAAAACACCACACTTACTCTTGTGTCAGATCCAGCAATTGTTCATCTTGTCTGTGGATAATCTTTAGTCAGTTGAAGGAGCATATTAAATCCAGCCATTCATATACATAACTTTTTCAAAGTACCCAATACAATGTTTCTCCACGCCTGTAACCCCAGCACTTTGGGAGGCTGAGGTGGGCAGTTCTTGAGGTCAGGAGATCGAGACGATCCTGGCTAACACAATTAAATCCCATCTCTACTAAAAATACAAAAAAATTAGCCGGGTGTGGTGGCAGGCACCTGTAGTCCCAGCTACTCAGGAGGCTGAGGCAGGAGAATCGCTTGAACCCAGGAGGCGGAGGCTGCAGTGAGCTGAGATCACACCACTGTACTCCAGCCTGGGCGAGAGAGTGAGGCTCTGTCTCAAGAAAAAAAAAAGGAAAAGAAAAGAAAAGAAAAAAAGCACTTCATAATGCATGTACAGCTCTTTTTCTCTGATACCATTCTACAAGAAGCTACAGAGTGCAGTCACTGATATGTAAGTGTTCGTTTTTTTTAGTCTAGTTGGTTTTTCTATTTGTGAGCTTCCATTCCAAATAAGTTAAAACCTGAAGATTCAAAATTCAAATACTCAAATTCACTTTTGTGTCCTTAGACTGTTTGATCACAAGGTAACAGGACACTGCCTTTGAAAACAAAAAAAAGTGAATAACCTCATAAAATGCAGCAGCTCAGCAGGCAGCCGGGGCTGGCGAGCTCAGCCTCTGCTTACTCTGGGATGGCTTTTGTGGTACCAGATGGAGAAGGCCTGTTTGTTGATCCCCACAGGCCCACACGTGGACTTACTAGACAAGAATTAATTACTATATTGTTTGTAGTTGTTGCCCATTTAGAACAACTGTTTCCGTGGGTTTCATAAAACCAGGACAACATGGCATCCTCATTGGTGAGATAAGGACAATTTATCAATGTTGATGATGTGCTTTTTAACTCCAGCTCTTATCCCTGAATGGCCCTTGTGTCAATTCATGATTTGGCTCATCTGTCTTCCTGACCACTTAACAGTGAAACTCCCCAAACTCTTATTTCCTTACAGCCCTAAACCTCCATTTCAGTGGAGTCGTCTTTCATGTTGTTGCTCACTACCTTCAAAATAATCTCCAATTTTTCAGTTGTGTGCCTTTCCCTAGCACAAATAACCTCTGTTTTTATCCATTTTCCTATGTCCTGGAAGGTTTCTTGCTCTTCCCAAATTTTGCCACCAAGAAGATGCAAAATAATGTTCTACCTATATTTGAGTTACTTGACCAGAGTAATATCTAATACCCATCCAAAATAATTTCTTGAATAAGTGTAAAATTTTAAAGCCCCAAACATTAAAATGGATTTGCTAACAATTTTATGAACCTAAAAACATCCTTGTTCCTGCCAGTCAGATGAGTCCTTTGTTGTTGGTCAGGCCATGGTTGATATAAATGAAGGGAAATCAGGGGCACAGAATGTTGAAGCCTCACCTTCAGGCTCTGTTCTACCTCTTATACATTCAGTGACCCATCAAGCAAATTAACACAGTCATAATTTTAAAGCATGCTCCAACAATAATTACTTTAAAACATGAGAAGTGTCTTACAATAGGTACTACGAGGGAGACCAGCTCATGTGTGGACTGTCTCCTTGGCCATGGACAAGGCAAACGTGAGGTTCGCAAATACGAACCATGAGTTTCACAAAGAAACATCAGAGTAAATAAGTCTAGGGAATGGCAGTACAGAATGGGTGAGTTACAGTGCAGCATGCATGGACCAGTCGCTGAACCCAAGTCTGTTTCTGGTTTTTTTTTGTTTTTTGTTTTTGAGACAGAGTCTCACTCTGTTGCCCAGTCTGGAGTGCAGTGGCATGATCTTGGCTCATGGCAACCTTTGCCTCCCGGATGCAAGCAATTCTCTGCCTCAGTCTCCCAAGTAGCTAGATTACAGGCACCTGCCACCACGCCCAGCTAATTTTTGTATATTCAGTAGAGACAGGGTTTCACCATCTTGCCCCGGCTGGTCTTGAACTCCTGACCCTGTGATTCACCCACTTCACCCTCCCAAAGTGCTGGGATTATAGGCGTGAGCCACCACACCCGGCCTGTTTTGTTGTTTAAGAACTGTGTTGAGTTATTGGTATGGCCTGAATGTGTTCCCCCAAAATTCATATGTTGAAACTGAATTTGCATGCAATACTATTAAGGGGTGGAGTCTTTAGGAGGCAAGTAAGATGTGACAGCTCTGCCCTGGTGAATGAGATAAATGCCTTTATAAAGAGGCCCTAGCAACCCCTTCTACCATATAAAGACATAGTAAAAATGTACCATCTATGAAACAGAGAGCAAGCTCCTAAAAGACATAGAATCTGCAGCCACCTTGATTTTTGAAATCCCGTTTTCAGAACTGTGAGCAACAAAATTCTGTTGTTTATTTTTATTTTTTTAAACCATACATCCTTTTTATTTTTAAGTCATAAAGAGACATCAAAATTAAAAATTACAGGGTAGACTTAACTACTAGGAGCATCAAAGGAAGTGAAACTCGGACTAGCCACAGGGCAGTATGAATTAATGAACATGGGAAGGACAAGGATCGGGAGAGCAGTGAGCATGGGCTGAAGCTACTAGGGGAGAGGGTCTAGTGAAAAATGGGATCTTAGGCAATGGGTGAAGAAATAATGGGATAAGATTTCTAAACCCCACTATGTGCTTAAGAGTCATCTCCACCACGTCTCTGTCATCTTCAGCCTCTTTTTCATCATCCTTGATCAACTCCAGCTGGACATCCTCCATCTTCATTATCATCATCCAGCAGGTCGTCCTCCTCAGCAGAGTCATCTGCACCCCCCTCAGACTCCATCTTCACATTAGTCTCACCTTTCTTCATGGAGCTGCTGCTGCGCTCTTCTGACTTACCATTCTTCAGCTCTGTTTGCCAAATTACTCAGCCTAAAGTATTTTGTTATATTAGCCTGAACTAAGATAGCCATCGAGTCTATTAAATTGCATCAAAGTAGTATAACTCAGTTCAGACATTTTATCATCACCCTCTTTTTCTGTTGGTTCTGCTCAGTTTTCCAAGAGACAGTAGCTGTGTTTCCTCCTCCTGGTGCGTGAGTACTTGGTTCTATTTCTAGCCGTTTAGGTAACTTTAGGAAAATTAATGAATTGCACTAAGCTTCTTTCTGAAAAGTGGAGATTACAACTCACTCATGAGATGGTTGCTAGAATTAAATGAGTTTTTACATGAGAAACACTCAGCACAAGTAGGGAAGTAAGCACTCAACAAATGATTCCTATTATTTTGTTACTGTAATTATTAGCACCTATTATTATCCAAATGTACAAATATATTAGTGTGACAGGGAAGAGAAGAAGAAAATGAGAGAAGGAAGAACAGAGGAATCTAAAGGCAAAAGGAGAAAGACCAAGGAAGAAAACACTAACCAGGGAAGGAAGCATAGGTAGATTTAAAAAGAGATAAAGAAAGAAAGGAACACTTTGGAGTGGTGTTCTCATTGATACCTCATTCTTATCTCTCTCCAATTCTCCTCATTGTTCTTATTTGATACTTCATTCTTATCAAATTTCTACACTTCTGACCCATGCTACCAGCACCAGAATTTTCTGGATAAGGAAACAGTCCACTCATTTTAAAGATACAGATTCCTGAGTGCACGCCAGACTTAGCCAAAAATCACTGGGTGTCGAAAGCAGGGATCTACATGTTCACCACACCCAGTAGTCAAAACGTATGTACAGGAAAGCCTGAAATATGCTGCAAAACTCTGTGCCATGATTCTTCACAGAAGGTCCAGAGAGTAGCTGGAAATCAAAATAGCCCTGCAAGTTTTCACACTCCTTCTTCCGAAGGCAAATAAATACTCCCGTGCCCTAGACCAATGGGTAACCCACAGTTTATTCTGATATCCAACTGAAACTCAAAACCCTGGACTTTTGACTTTGACAAAGATAACAATCTCAAGAGAGAAACAGAGAAGCCATTAACTGGAGGACAGTAAGGCCATAGAAACATCTCTGCTTCACAAATGCAATGGCAGTGCCCTCGTGAAGGAGCTTGGACCAAGAAGAACAAAATACAAGGATTAGGCTGAGAAGGAAGACAAAGAGGCTAAGACATTTTTAAGAGGAATAGTGAGGTTTTTTGTACGGAAAGGCAAACTTATAGCCAAAATGAAATACCCTGTTAATTGAGTTAAAAGAAATAATCAAACCTTGCAGTTTAGTTTTAAAGGAAAAAGGCTCTATAAACTTGGTGAAGTTGATTTACAGGAAATCGGTTTAAATAACTTTTAAATATAACTTAATCTCTTCACTCCCATAAAAATATTCATTTATTGTTTTATCTTAATGTAAATTCTAGGCAATCTGATTTCACATGCACCCCCCACACACAGAGTATAGTTTTAAAAATACAGTTGTGAGTTTAAAATAGTCATGGCTTTAAAGGTAAGATAAAATTTGCAATCACAAAAAAATGGTTATTTTTACAAAATCAGATTGAAATGTCATGTCTTATTTAACCTAAAATGAGCATCCTTCACATTATAGCAATATCAACAGTCCTCTGTTGGTTTTAGAATTTCCTTTGGAAATTCTAAGTTTTTTGTGGTTGTTGCCTATTTAAAACAGCTGTTTCTGTGGGTTTCATAAAACCAGGACAACATGGCATCCTCATTGGTGAGATAAGGGCCGTTTATCAATGTTGGGAATGTACTTTATAACTCATGTGCTCTTATGGAAAATTTTGCAGGAGATTCCTTTTTGAGAGCTACTTTTCAACTCTGACCCTACTTGAGTTTGGAGGGTCAGAGGAAACAGAAAATTTCCAAGCTCACTTTATTGCTTTATCACTCAGAACTGAGCTGACATAATTTTTTGTAACTGCTTTTGTTTCTCTGGCTTGTCCTTTACTTTTAACTTGGCAATTATTGTCTTTGATACAATGACGTCTAAAAAGATAGTCAAATCTATTGAGATATTCCTTTATGGTTTTCACCTTTAGTAACATGTTTAGAAAGGTTTTTCCCACCACTCAAATGCAGTCAACTCTCTTTAATTTCAGAATGTCTTCTAGTTCTACTTTTCCTTATTTCATGCTGTATTCACAAAAGCTCCCATTGAGACAGATTTTCAATTCAGTATGAATCTAGAAACACAGCTGCTTTGGAGAATATTGCTAACTCTGTATCTGCCTCTGCTTTTAGCAGGTCTAGGAAGGGTCGTTATTATAGCAAATAGTCACCCTGTCAATCAGCAGGTGCTTATGCAGCAGCTACTCTCTAGAAAACACTGAGGCAAGAGAAAGCAGGCAGGGAAGGAATAACTGATTCAGTCTCTATACTTTGGATGCAAAAATAATAAATAGAGAAGTAAAACCAATAGTCATGAAATATTTTTAATACATCTTTTTTTTAATTTTTATGTTTTATTTCATTTTAGGTTTTGGGGTACATGTGAAGAACATACAATATTGTTGCATAGGTACACATGTGGCAGTGTAATTTGTTGCCTTCCTCCCCTTCACCTATATCTGGCATTTCTCCCCATGCTATCTGCCCCCAACTCCCCACCCCTCACTGTCCCTCCCCTATTTCCCCCCAACATACCCCAGCGTATAGTGCTCCCCTTCTTGTGTCCATGTGTTCTCATTGTTCAACACCCGCCTATGAGTGAGAACATGCGGTGTTTGATTTTGTGTTCTTGTGTCAGTTTGCTGAGAATGATGGTTTCCAGGTTCATCCATGTCCCTACAAAGGACACGAACTCATCGTTTTTTATGGCTGCATAATATTCCACGGTGTATATGTCCCACATTTTCCCTGTCTAGTCTATCATCGATGGGCATTTGGGTTGGTTCCAGGTCTTTGCTATTGTAAACTGTGCTGCAATGAACATTCGTGTGCATGTGTCCTTATAGTAGAACAATTTATAATCCTTTGGATATATACCCAGTAATGGGATTGCTG
>CAUYQU010023018.1:0-22355 GCA_963574635.1 Cheracebus regulus
TTCCTCTTTCTTTCTCTTTCATTTTTTCTTTCTTTTGCTGTTTCTTTCTTTCTCTTTTTCTCTCTTTTTCTAAAATCTCTTCCTCTTCCTTTCTCTCTTTCATTCTTTTTATTCTAAAAAAAAAAAAAAAAAAAAAAATGATTGTTCTCTGCCTTCATGCATGGTTTCTGGTCAGGGGGTAAGAGCTCTAAATGGCTGGTATGTCATAATACCAAGTTGACCACATTTCAGTTGGTATCTGATATCCAATAGTTTATCAATAGTTTTGAGATATGGAAGGAAACTGTTAATGCATATTAGAGGTATCATTATTATGAACATGCCAACAATCCTCTGTGATAAAGTGTCATTGACTTCCTGCCAACTCTCATGGATTGGTGACATTTTGTTAAGCAGTCTACTAAAAAAAATCCATAACAGGATATTAGATGGTATTTAGAAATAATATCAATGCAAAGGATCACATAAAGGAATGCTGTATCTTAAAAATGCTAACCCCAAAGTCCATTAGCTGTGTTTGTCAGGGTCTACTCTGTGTGATTTAATTATTGCGTTTATTATGAAATTCTAGAATAAGAATTATATTTTGGCAGCACATATATATTTAATAAATCAGGCTTGTGGAATGATCATTTCTATATCCTCATTATAAATTATTTGCAAATGTTTCTAGCCATCTCATTTCGATTTTCTAGTTTTCTAAATGTTATTCCTCCCCTGCTTCTTATTTTATTTCTATGTATGTATGTCTAAAGATGCATATATTATGGCATGTGAATAGATGCAGGACCATGCATTGCATTCTGCCTTTTGTTTTTTAACTAGCAGTAATTCATCCATTTTTTCTTTAAGCTACGCAAGTCTCTTAGATGACAGGCAATATTGAACTAAACACTGTTTTTCCTAATGACTTGTCAACAAGTGCAGGAAAATAAGCAGGAACAGGATTCAGATGTAAAGGTTTAAGTAAAATAATGTGTCATTTAAAAAGACGTTGTCTGTTAGTTATTTTTAATGGTGTGCCACACAGACGGTGATGGAAATGGATCTCATTAAGAGGAAACGCTCTCACAGCATCTTTTATCCCTCTAAGACACACCGACATTTTCTTTCCTTTCTTTCTCCACTGGGTCTTTAACTTCAGCCTGCATAGATACTCACAAATCTCACCAATCCTTAGCAAAATAAATTTCTATCCTTATTCAGTACTTATTTCTTCAATTTTGCACCCCCAATGGCTCTCCTCATTCGCCATCAAACTTCATTAAAAAATAGCTCAGACAGCTTCTTCTAGTTTCTCAGTGCTTCTGCACTCACCACTGCAACCTGAAGCCACACATCCTCAAGAAATTAATTTCCCTCTGAATTTGTGTGACGACGCCGTCTCTTCAGCCTGCCCCTATTTCCCTTCTCTTCCTCACCTGACTCCGTCTGTTTCCACTCCTGCCCCACAGACAGGCATTACCCTAGGTTGGGCACCTTCACCTGTCTCCCTTCTGCTCTCAGCGCGCCCCACTTGGCAATAACTCAGGGCTCCAAGGCTTTGTCTCTCATCCCAAGTCTGCATTTCTAATTCCCATCTCTCTCCTGAGTGCTGGCTGTGCTTTTCCAAAAATGCTGGTTATGGATTGGTGGCTGGATGTACCATGTAGCCCAACACATATTTCAAGTTACATGTAATTAAACCCATTAAAGTCACATTGGGGTGTGAGCTTACTTTTTATGACATCTTGCAGAAATGATGGCAAGCTGGGTGGTAAAGTGAAAGATGGTGAGTGAATCAACATTTACCGTTTCACAGTTAAAGCGATTCAACAGATTTCGGTTTTCCCTCTTGCCGGTGATACCAGACGTGTTAATACCTCGTATTAATTACCTCAGCTCTGTATGGTGGAGCAGGTGGCTGCAGCAATGGGAAGCAGCCCAGAGGAAGAATTACCCTTAACCGTTCACATCCCATAGCCCTTGTACTGAAATCAGGCCCTTTTTCCCATTTGAGACAAAAGAACATAGTAGACAAAATAGCCATTCAACCTGGTAGTTGAATTATAAGTCAAGTTAATCACAACAGGGAAAAATCTCATCAGATTCCATTCTCTGGAGCATCCCTTTTAAAATTAAGGAACAAAACACTTGAGCAATTTGCTCAGCCTATGCCTGAAACTGCTTTAAATGAAATACTATGGCATAGTTTCTCAATTGTACTTCATAAACATGTTTTTGCCCATTCTGTAGAGGAAGAAGTCAACTGTAAAAAGATAAGTTCAGAAACAGAGCAAATCGCTATGGCATTAGTCAATACACATTTTTAAGCACCAACTTTATACAGGGCAGTGCCAATTTTTCTTCCAATCTATTATCTCTGCCATCTCTAAACAGAGTAAATAGTCTATACAGTGCGTTGAAATTGACCTTTGAATAAAAGATGCTACAAGCTGCATAATCATTAAATGCTATTAAATTTATTGAATCTGCTCAGTTACTGAAAATGAATGTCGCCTTTTCATTGGGTATTAGTCCAGGCAGTGGGGCAACACGGCTGCATCCTCATTTCTAACAGCCACATGCCTGTGTTCACAGGATACTGGCCTCCTGAGAGCCAGGGCCAGTCATGGTCTTATTTGACCGTGTCTATTCAAGCTTAACAATGAGTGCTCAATAACTTCAATGAAAAATTACATGTAAGTGGAACAAGTCCTATTAGAATCCTTAGGACATCTGGGTTTGATTTTAACTTCTGAAATTTACCAGATATGCAACTCTGGACAAATCAATTAACTTCTCTGGGCCTCAGCTTCCTAATCTGTAAAGGGAGACTCTTGCCCTTTTCTCAGTCGTATGCATAGATGGGCATAATCTGCACAGGCGGGTCAAATAATGTCTATGAAAATATTCTGTAAACTGAAGAACCAGTTTACAAAGGCAGCTATTATTTTTAATGTTACTCTAACACGAAAGTCTATAAAGGTAATTTGTTTTCCATGCTAAAAAGAGTTCACAAATGGCTGAAAACATCATTAAATAATTATATGCAATTAGGATAGGGACAAGAAACATGAGAAGAGGGATTGGTGCGCAGAATTAACAGCTATTCTGTTAAATGGATAAGCATCTCCCATGCGCGGGATTGTGCTGGGCTATACAGGTACATGCAGGATAACCCTGCGGTGGACATCATGCCATTTCGCTCTACTGGGCAAAAGTTAACAGTAATCATCATATAAAGTGGGACATGTAAGTATCATAAATGAGTCTGAGAGGGCAGAAGCAATATCCATTTTGAAGAGGATCAATAAAAGCCTCGTGGAAAAAAAGTCACTTTTGAGATGATCTATAAACCGAAAAGGTGTTGAAGGGTGGAGAGGTGGGGACAGCAGTATGCTTCGGGCTGAAGGACGCACAGAAGCCAAGGCACTGCAGTGGGAGGGTATCAGTAGTGCCACGCCAGCACAGCACACAGACAATTCAGGAATGTCTCAAAACATACCGCAGCCACGTTTTACTGTCATTACATTGCTAACAATCTTGTAGATCAGGGCGTATTGTTAGCAAACTCAAAACTGTACGGCAAACCCACTTTACAAAGCTGAGCATTTTCTGCTGCGTTCCAACCAGGTAAACCAACAAGAGCTCTCAGAGGAGTCCTTGGCAACAACAACAAAAAGGCCGTAGCTCTCTCAAAGAATGTGATTCTGCTAAATTCTTCATATTTATAATGTTTTGTGACTCAACAGCATCACACAGATAAAGCCCAGAGGAAATGTTGCAGTTAATAGATTATTAAGCTGCTCTCCTTTAAATCACTGGGACTGGGGAGGCAGAAGTTGCGGTGAGCCAAGATCGGGCCACCGCACTCCAGCCTGGACGACAGAGCGAGACTCCATCTCAAAAATAAATACATGAAAATAAAATAAAAACATTGGGACTGGGCAGTACAAATACTTACCATGGTCCGTCAAAGGCAAACGGATCTGTAAATCTCAAAAAGAAGAACTATCTGAACTAAGGAACAGCTGGCCCTGCAGATCCCATGACCCACCCGGGGTCCTCTTCCTGCAGCCTGTCACTCTTAGAAAGTTTAACGCTAATACCGTCCATGAAACATAAAACCAAGCTGAGGGAAGTGGGCAATGTGTGCCCTCAAAGGATCTGTCTTACGCTTCACAAAATGACCTTTAAAGAATCATCTACTGAAGCGCAGCTTTGGAACTACAGTCTGGTGCCTGCACAGAAATAACCTAATTGATATTGGTGCCTTGTTTATAATATGGTGCATACTTAAACAAATTTCCACTCTGTCATATTTCCTGTTAGATAGTTAAATTTCAGATTTCTTTGTGCCACATATGCTGACCTAAAATGGCTAATTTTTAAAGCAATTATATGTAATTTTTTTTCTGGCAGGTAAAATGGTTTCAAAATTACTTTAGCTCTGTTTTAAAGTCTAATCTCTATGGCCTGGGCATAGTTCCTTTTTTTTTTTTTCCATCTAGCAAACCCAAATTGGCTTCTTTTGCTGAAATGGCTACAACAAGTTGTGTCAATGTGTACTTTCTGAACAGAGAGTCTGTAGGGCAGGTGGGAAGGGCAGCTGGTGGGAGGGATCAGATTAGTGGGAACAAAACTGTACTTTTATCTACACCTCCCTCCTTTCCGTACCCAACACAGGCAACTATCTTCACCCTCAGGACAAAAAGTTGGAAAACATCCCAATCTAAATGAGAAAAGAGATTTGACATATTAATGACGTGGGATGTATTGAGAACAGCATCTTCCTTCCTTCTTCATATATGACTTCAGACATTTCTATAGGGATATTACAATAGAATGTATGTGTGGAATTTCAGCTATGAAAGGGACTAGATTTCATAACACTGACTAGAGGCTGGCAGTGCAAAGGAAGGTCTAGAAGCCACCTCTGCCGAGAGCATCACCTCCATCTGTCTTGGTGCTGGTTATCAGTCTGCTCTTGTTGCAAAGCCAACAACTTTTGGTCATAGATTGTGAACCCTTTCAAAATGATTCTGGTGTTTGTGATACAGATGAAGGCTTCTGAAAAACTGGGGTGGCCAGAGAGTTTCACACTCAATTTCCTTTATTATTTAAACTTGAAATTCAAAAGCATGATCATATTCCAAAGCAATAGCAACTTTCCAGTTAATCTTCTACCAAATGTCCTAGAAAAAAAATACACTGAAAACAGTGTTTCTAAGTTAGTAGGATAGGTGTAGGTTCCATAGATGTTTGAAAATCAGGCAGAGCATTTTAGACTTGGTGAGAGAAAAAGGAAGAGCTGCTGTGTAGGCTCCTGCAAAGTACTTAACCTATTTAAACCTCAAATCTATACCTATTAAATGTGCTTAGTACTCAAGTACAATTCATAAGGCTGTTTTGGAGGATTAAATAAGATAAAACATTTAACACAGCTTAGTGCATAGAAACTGTTGAAGAAGTGTGTATACATTAAATGTTTATTACATCATTATTATTTTTGTTATCGTCATCATCAGAAGACTGTTTTTTAGAAAAACAACATAGTAGAAGTAGGCTGAAGGCTTGATGTGGACATGGTAAAGGATTGAGAGGGATTTTTTTTTTTTGACATAGAGTTTAAATCTCGTTGCCCAGGCTGGAGTACAGTGGTGTGATCTTAGCTCACCACAACCTCTGCCTTCCAGGTTCAAGCGATTCTTCTGCCTCAGTTTCCAAGTAGCTGGAATTACAGGCATGTGCCACCATGCCTGGCTAGTATTTTGTATATATATATTTTTTTTGTATAGACAGGGTTTCTCCATGTTGGTCAGGCTGGTCTCAAACTCCCGACCTCAGGTGATCCACCTGCCTCGCCTCCAGGATTACAGGCATGAGCCACCCTGCCTGGCCAAGAGGGACTGTTAAGTCAAGGAGACCGGGCAGAAAGTAGTTACTGATTTCCAGAGAAGTGGCGATAGAACTTTGAACTAGAGTAGAAGAAGCTGAGAATGAAGGTGAAGAGGTGGCTATAGAAAAAAGAAAGAGCAACCAAGATGCCCAGATAGCTGAAAACAACAAAATTCCATAGATTCAATCAAGTCCTCATAATTTGCAAAAGCACGAGTCTCCATTTGGGCATACAGATACATGCTTACATATTTGCTTAACCATGGAGAGAAAAAAGAATCCCAAAGCAAGACTGAATGGCCGGTTTTGTTTTGCAATTATCATCCCTTATTACCCAGAGTTCTAGTTTATATATCATTCTTTCTCTTCAAAACACACACATTTCAAGAGTACTATAAAGTAAAACTTCTATTCCTTCTGTGTTAACAATACCCAGACTTTTTTGTGAGAATCCTTTTCGTGGGAATCTATTCCTGTGAGTAGTTGTTTGCTATTCACAATTATTAGGGTTCCAAATCAGACTTGTCTACATTTACTAAAATTTTTAAACAAAAGGCACAAAGATACTTTTGAGAATTCCAATTGATTGCCTGATTGATTTTCTCCAAACAGTAACTTGTTGTGATCAGTCTTCACCTCCTTTTTCTTACGTTCTAAGTCAATAAACAGTAAGGTTTTGCTGCTTATCACATAGAAAAGCAATGCTAATTTATAACATTCCTGGGAGGATTTTCATTTTTAAAAGGTAAATATTACCTTTCCTAGGTATAAAATCAGAAGTGACACAATTTTTAAAATGCAGTTTGAATATCAGTTTAGTTACCTTATAAAAATGCTATTAATAATAATAATAATATGAAAAATAGCAATGTTTTCTTCCAAGAAAAAAAGCTGTATGTCATAAGATAATTTAAAAACACATGTGTCATCTATCAATAGTTTTAAGAAATTCTCAATTTACAACAGTTTCTTGTTGAAGTTATTTATCTTAGAGGCAAAGAAAATGACAAATTTATTAAAATTTCAAATTTCTTTTTATTTCATTTCCCATTTAGTTTACTTTCATTTATTTTAAAAATAACTTTTAACAAAGCCTCTATTGAATATTGCAAGGAATTCTTGCTGAATAGAGTCATAATACTTAGTTATCTTTAAAAGTTGCACTGGCCAGGCACGGTGGCTCATGCCTATAATCCCTGCACTCTGGGAGTCCAAGGTGGGCGGATCACCTGAGGTCAGAAGTTCAAGACCAGCCTGTCCAACTTGATGAAATCCTGTCTCTACTGAAAATATAGAAATTAGCCAGGCATGGTGTCAGGTGCCTATAATCCCAGCTACATGGAAGGCTGAGGCAGGAGAATTGCTTGAACCCAGGAGGTGGAGGTTGCAGTGAGCAGAGACTGTGCCTCTGTACTCCAGCCTGGAAGACAGAGCAAGACTCTGCCTCAAAAAAAAAAAAAAAAAAAAAAAAAAAAAAATTAAAGAAGATGCACAATAAAACTTCCTTTTGTCAGATTTACTTCTTAAGATTCCTTGCTGGAACAATTCTACATTCTCAATTCAACATTCTTGTCACTTAATGTTTGGATGAATTTGGCGTTTAATTTGGACAAGCAAAAGGATTTTTCTTCCCAGGATGCCTGGCGATGTGTTTGTGCTTACAACAACAGTGGGGGAACGCCGTAATCTATGTAAAAACGAGACTGAAGCCACAGAGCAGTTTACTGCACTGATCAGGAAGCTCTTCTTTTTCGGGCTGCTGATCGGTCTTTTCAATTCCCCAGCACAGAGGCCGGACTGCTAACTCTGTCAATAGAAAATCTGTAAAACTGCTTTTTAGGAGATGGGGCTTATTCAGCTTCCAGACTTAATACTAGTTTTAAACACTGTAGCCAAATACGGAGGGGGGTTGAAAAGAAATGTGGAATGTGGGCAAGAGGGAATAAAGGGGAACAAAAAAAGAGGAGACTCATGAAAGGAGTCTGAAAAAAAGAAGAGTAATTAGAGGAGGGAGCAAGCAGGAAATCGCAGAGACAAGGGAAGGCTGCAGTGTGGAGGCTCAAGTTGCAGGAAGAGGCTAAGTAGTATTTTTGGAGAACAGTGAATAGCTACTCTCTTCTCATCTATTATGTTGCTGGCACTACAGCAAAGGAAACACAAATATTTCAATATCGGTGGTGTTTTTAAAAGCCAACGGGAAGGAACTAAAGCAGCACATTTATTCGACTTATTTTCCAGCTTGTTTAAGAGACACTTTAGTGCAAATGATTTTGGGGGTAATAACTATAACAAATGCATTTCTTTCTTTATACTCTTTGTTTGTAAACATATATATTAAAATTCTTCAATGACACCTACCGGCATTTACCGTGTAATTTTCTTTCAAGGTAATGGTACTAAATCAAGAACAGTTTATACTTTCAATTAAAAAAAAAAAAAACTGAACTGCACCAGACATTTTCAAAGAAAACTTTGCCAATTTTTCTGGGTATAAACACATGAACTCCTTTGCTTTATAATTTTGGCTCTGAGTAAAATGTCATATGTGAGTTGTATATGTTTCTTCATTTGAAAAAGTCAGCTTCACAGGCTGAGTGTGAAAGATGTGAGCATCATTATTGAGTCACTTCCAAGGACTTTTCTCACGTCCCTTCCCCTACACACTATTGGTTTTGGTGAAACCCGAAGGCCTGACTTCCTAAGCCCACTAAGGATGGGAAAGGGAAGTGCCCAAAACAACACTGACCAAAGTGGAGAGGGCCGGGCATGAGCTCAAGAACGCACACTGTCATGCACGGAAATGCAGTCCTGCTTCTGGCAGAGCCATACCTAGCTAAATTTGATATATCCATTCTTAGGGTAGAAATGCTGCTTGTTGAAGATGAGTTGGTTGTAGGTGTGTAGCCTTCTTTCTGGGTTTCCTATTCTGTTCCATTGGTGTATGTGTCTGTTTTGGTACCAGTGCCATGCTGTTTTGGTTACTGTAGCCTTGAACCATAGTTTGAAATTGGGTAATGTGATGCATCTGGCTTTGTTCTTTCTGCTTAGGGAGCTAAGCATTGGGTACACACAGACATAAAGATGGAAACAGTAAGACACCGAGGACTCCAAAATGAGGGGAGGGAAGGACAGAGGACAAGCATGGAAAAACTATCTGTTGGGTGCTATGTTCACTGTTTGAGTGACAGGATCAATGGATGCCCAAACCTCAGTACCATGCAATGTACCCATGTAACAAACCTGCATATGTACCCCTGAATCTAAAATTTAAAAAATAGATAAAAATATGTATTTTAAAACAACTGCTGCTTGTCACACTGACAGACTCTCTCCTTGACCCCATCACTTGTGGACCACTTAGTCAGGCTCCTCCAAGTGCTCTGTTTGACCAGGCCTCCACCCACACAGCCCAGTTTTAGCAAGACTCTCGCTAAATCAGTTTAGAGAGAACCCCCCCCCGACACCTTCCATATCTGGTCAAACTTCTCAACCCCCCACTTTCATGTGTAAGTCCTTGGCCAGCCATCAGCAAGAATCCTGTTAAGTTAGTTTAGCAAGAATCCCCCTATCCTGACGTCTTTTCTTAGTAATTTTCCATCCTCTGTCCTGACTCCCTACCTGATCTTTGTCTGTAAATCTCTACTCATTCCATAGTTGAGGTTGAGCCTGATGTCTCTCTCCTATTGCAACAGAACTGACAACAATTGCAACAGTTCTGAATAAAGTCTTCCTTAATGTTTTAGCAAGCGTCAGAATGAATTTTTCCTTAGCAACACCAAGGAGTAGGTGGTCCCAGCTCATGGACTCCTCATATGGAACTAAAACAGTAAGAACTATAGCAAGGGTGATCAGCCTGAAAATCATGGGTTTTTTCACCTGCCACCAGTGTGATAAACACAATGAGTTCATGAAAAGAGATTTTTAAAGATCACAGGAATTTGAGGCCTAGGACTTTGACCTCTGCCTGCCTTTCAATGTCAGGCCAATACCATGGACACTGTGGTGTGAAATCTGGGAGGCAGCCTGGGCACCCTAAACCTGAAACTTAGAAAGAAGACAGCAGCAGGAGTCAGCGCTATCATGATGAGTTTAAAAAACAGATACAGTGCAGGAAGAAAAAATTTCTGGGGCGAAAGCTATTTAGCCCATGGTTCTCTAAACAGTTCCTGGAAAAGTCCTTCAACTGCAGTGTGAATGAAAAAGGCGGGGGAAGGTAGGCTGGGAATGACATTGCTCATTTGAGCTATTTTGGATGTGAGATATGCAACAAAATGCCTGGATGTAACTTGAAAATATATATATATTTAAAAACCCCAAGAAATGTTGCAAAAATGTCAGACAATCACAAAATCAATGCAATGAATCAGCCATCTAGTTTAATGTGATAAAAATCAAGAGAAACTACTAACACATAGTTTGAGAATTAGCCCCTTTTTTCTTCTTATAAATAATGAAGAAAATACTCCAAGCAAACAAGAACCAAATCAGATTTCATTATATATCTACTTGCATCTCAATATGATCTTATCTTTAGCAATAACATCCTCTGGCTCTCTTCATAGCTACAGTAAACCAAATTCATATATTTAACATACACCATACAGTTCCTTCTTTAATACATTCTATCAGAGTATAGTCCTGGGTTTTTCTACTATCACCACTCCAAGATCAAAATGCATATTCTAATTCTAGCAATGTCAACAATGTTCATTCAACACCTTTACTCCCTAGCGCCCAATGAGAACAACTTGAGCAAGACCATGTCTTCCCTTTGGGTAAATAATATAAGCTCTTTATTAAGAAAACAACAGCAACCAGGTGCGGTGGCTCACACCTGTAATCCCAGCACTTTGGGAGGCCGAGGAGGGTGGATCACGAGGTCAGGAGTTCAAGACCAGCCTGTCCAAGATGGTGAAACCCTGTCTCTACTACAAATATAAAAATTAGCTGGGCGTGGTGGCAGTCACCTGGAGTCCCAGCTGTTTGGGAGGCTGAGGCAGGAGAATTGCTTGAACCAGGAGGCAGACATTGCAGTGAGCCACGATCATGCCACTATACTCCAGCCTGGGCAACAGAGCAAGACTCTGTCTCAAGAAAAAAATAAAGAATAGAGGGAAAAAGATTCAAAATTATTATTTTAAATGTCTCACAACTGTGAGAATGTATGCTGCTCACAAAACTTACCAGTTTCCTGGAATTTAACTAAGGCCACATCTTGCTTTCCCATTTCAGCAGGGGTGTGATTAGTCTACCAATGACGCAACCAAGGTTAACCCAGGCTTTGGCTGGCATCCCAGAAGTTAGTAAAATCTTCTTGAAAGTCTCTACTACGTACCCTCTTTGCCTTCCCCACCTCATGTGAAGCCTCCTCTTCTTTGGCCCCAGCGCATGAAGAAAGCTGATGAAAGGGTGGTCTGGCTTATGGGAGGGGACCTGCTCTCATTTCCTCTGTGTTAGCACAGGGCTGACGCTGACCACGAGTCTTCTAGTGCTTGAGTTTCTCTGCACCCCTGAGGGAGCGGTGTGCTCTGACCAGGGACGAGATCAGACAGCTGGAAGAGAGTCCCAACCAGGACTGAGCTGAGGAGTGAGAGCAGGTGCTTTTGACAGCCAGAAAAGAATTGGTCTGGGAATCCCCCTGACAGGGGGAAGTCACAGAAATTAGAGACGGAAAACACCTATTAGTCAATTTCCATGCCAAAGATAAATTGATCCCGAGTGTGTCTTCCTAGCTCCCTGACCACTCCAGTTAGTTATATCTCTGTCAACATGTAAGGAGGAGGGACAATGGGGTGTAGGAAAAAACAGACTCAGGACACTAAGATGGTTTTGATACTGGGATGAAGAGAAGGTCACTAATCATTAAAGAAAAAAATAATGATTTTGGAGAAAAATAAGAGCTGTAGACGTTTCCCTGCTAGGGCCTGAAGATTTGATTAGAGGTAGGTGATTCCACAACAGGTTCTATAACTGTTGTTTTCTTTTCTTTCTTTCATTTTTTTTTTTTTGAGTCTTGTTCCTTCACCAGATGCCAGGCTGGAGTTCAGTGGAGCGGTCTTGGCTCACTGCAACCTCCGCCTCCCAGCTTCAAGCAATTCTGCCTCAGCCTCCTGAATAGCTGGGACTACAGGTGCACGCCATCACGCCCAGCTAATTTTTGTATTTTTAGTAGAGATGGGGTTTCACCATGTTGGCCAGGATGGTCTCGATCTCTTGACCTCATGATCTGGTCAATTCTTTGACCTCGTGCCTGGCTTATTCTTTGTTTTTGTGTGTAGTTCAAGGTGCTTGGCAGGGTATTACCAAAACTGATCAATATCATCAGCAGCACATGTGTATTCTATAAGCCAGCATAACTTAGCAGGGCCTATGTAAGTGCAGGACCTATGTAAGTGCATTATACCTCATATGTTAATTCAGTCCTAATGCTTACTCAATGCCAGGCACTGCACTAACCCTTTGAGGTCAAACAGGAGATGAAGTGGACATTGTGCCTGTCCACATGGGGTTTCTGGTCTGATGTCAGTCTTTCACACAACTCCTCTATCTATCTCACTTTGCCTCTAGCTGAGGCTTTATTAGCTCTTGGGAGAATGGCTGCATTAATTCTTTTTATTTAATTTATTATTATTATTTTTTGAGATAGTTTCACTCTTGTTGCCCAGGTTGGAGTACAGTGGCATGATCTTGGCTCACTGCAACTTCCACTTCCCAGGTTCAAGTGATCATCATGCCTCAGCCTCCCAAGTAGCTGGGATTACAGGTGCCCACCACCACACCTGGCTAATTTTTTTTGTATTTTTAGTAGAGACAGGGTTTTGCCATGTTGTCCAGGCTGGTCTTGAACTCCTGACCTCAGGTGATCCGCCCACCCTGGCCTCCCAAAGTATTGGGATTACAGGCGTGAGCCACTGCGCCCAGCCTGCACTAGCCCTTTTTTTTTTTTTTTTTTTTTTTTTTGTGTAATAGCTAGCCTGCCTTGGGTACTAATGTACACCAAGCAATCTGGTAAATACTTGATCAATGAAGTATTCTCTGCTCAATAATCCTGTGAAATAGATTATCTTATTTAACCCCTTTATAGATGAGGAAATGGAAACACCAAGAGATGCAGAAAACTGTCTAAGGCCCCAGAGCTAATGAGTGGTGGAACTGGAACATGGGGCCAGACAGCCTGGCTCCAGAGCTGGACTCTGCCATCGTACCCACAGGCTGTGCAAATGCCTTACAGATCTCTCTTTCATCCAGCCTCTCCTTCCTTAATGGTACATCCACACCCTTGGATTAAAAAGAGTTTAAAAAGTGTATCTCTGTCCATGTCATTCTCCTCAGACACCTTCAGTGACTCTTCAGTAGTTACTGAATTATATACAACGTCTCAGAGGGGCATGAAAAGCTCTGTTCAGTCTTTAACCTACCTTAGCCATTTACTGGTAACACACTATGGGTGGACACCCTCTGCGGACCTGGACTACTCACTTTCCCCTCCAAACAGTCGCTTTTCCTTGCCCCATTTTTATGCTCTTCCTGTTTCTTGCAATATCCTTTTTTCCTTTTAGACAGAGTCTCACTCTGTCACCCAGTGGCACAATCTCGGCTCACTGTCCGCCTCCTGGGTTCAGGAAATTCTCCGTCTCAGCCTCCTGAGTAGGTGGGATTACAGGAACCCGCTACCATGCCCAGCTAATTTTTGTATTTTTTAAGTAGAGACGGGGTTTCACCATGTTGGCCAGGCTGGTCTTGAACTCCTGACCTCAGAAGATCCACCCGCCTTGGCCTCTGAAAGTGCTGGGATTACAGGTGTGAGCCACCAAGCCTGGCCCTTGCAACACCCTTCCAGTCTCTGGACTGGTGCCACCTCCTCTAGTTTTGATGAAAGTCCAAATGCTATGCTCAATCTTCCCGCTTAGAACCATCCAATGCCTTGTACTTACCTAGTAACAGTGCACACCTTCTGCCATGTATTCAGTTATTTGTGGAGTCTCAGGGGAAACAGTTTTAGAATGTGGAGCTGAGCTCTGAAGTCAGACTGGCCCGAGTTCAACCCCAGCTCTCTGAATTTTTAGCTCCAGGTTCTTAGGCAACTTGGATCATGTCTCTCCCTGTTCAAAACCCTTTCATGGCTTCTCATTGCAATTTTGGGAGAAAAAGCACTTCTGCAATCCAAAATAATCTTTTAAAATTTCAAAATCTTTTCAAATCCAAACTCCACAAAGCCTGACTTTCCTCTGCAGCATTATTTTATGAGTTACGCTATTGTCCTCCCTGACCACTGGGTGACCCTTCTGAGGCCTGTTTTCAGTTTCCCCAGCACTCCCACAAGCTCCTGTACTCCTGGGGTCTTTGCAGTGCTTTCCCTCCATCTGGAATCTCTCCTGCTTTGTTATCTAACTTACTCATTCTGTCCCCTCAAGTCTCAGCTTTAAGCCTGTCACTTTTTCAGAGATGACTTCCCTGGCCACCTGGTCCAAAGAAGTCTCCCTCCCCTATATTCCGAATATCTGCTCTCAAAGAAGTCAGCTCCATTCTTTGTATGCAGTATGCGTACATATTTTTGAGGTTCACTGGTGCGAGGTCTGTCTTTCCCTCTAGACTTGTGAGCCCCCATAAGGACAGGAAACATGTCTGTTTGGTTCAACACCATATCCCCAGTTGTCTGCAAGAAAGACAAAGGGATAAATCTCTCTGTATGTCAGCTTCCTTCTTTATAAGATAGGAATAACAGTTCCCCGAGCTCACTGCCTTCAAGAAGCTGAGAAAAAAGTCTGCGCAGACTGGGGGTACTCAGTAAATGGGAGCTACTCCCAATTCCACTTCCACTTCTGAACTGCTGTCCTCGCAAGCAAACTGCCTTCCCTCTGTATCCTGCACATGACCTAGCACAGTGAGCATCGTGGACACCCATCAATGTCTGCTTGAACTGAAGTGAGTGTGCCATCCGAAACTGCAGTTTTTCATTCCGCCGCATTGACTCTATTTCACTCACATACAGAGATTTGCTTCCCTATGATCATACAATAAGACATCCACTCAAACTTTGCTGTTGTGATAAACTAAGGGAGTTCACACAGAGTCTAGGATAACATGCTAGCAACACCAGGCTCTCTTGCTTTCCCACGTTGTGAAGAATTCTCTTTGGGAAACTGTATTCCTAATTAAAATTTAAAAATCATATACACATATATCATGATATGTATACATGAATTATTTCAAAAAATATGACTTGCTTTACATATAGTGTATCAGAAACAAGCAATTACAATATCTGGATGAAAGAATAATTGTGGGGCTGGGCATGGAGGCTCATGCATGTAATCCCAGCACTTCCGGAGGCCAAGGTGGGCAGATCACGTGAGGTCAGGAGTTTGAGACCAGCCTGGGCAACATGGTGAAAATTCATCTCTACTAAAAATACAAAAGTTAGCCAGGCATGGTGGTAGGCACCTATAATTCCAGTTACTCGGAAGGCTGAGGTAGGAGAATCACTTGAACCCGGGAGGTGGAGGTTGCAGTGAGCCAAGATAGTGCCATTACATCCAAGCCTGGGCGGCAGAGTGAGACTCTGTTTCAAAAAAATAAAAATAAATAAAATGTCTCTATGTGCCTGTACACCCAGAGTCAAAATTTGATTGCTGAACAAAAAGAGTTTGAAAAGTTATGCAAAGTAGGTCAAGTGTAGGATTCCTCAATCGGAACACAATTGTTTTAATCTTACTATAGGGGTCATCAGCAAGCTGTCTGGGAAATAGAGGAGGTACTAAACTAAAAATGTGTTGTAGGTTTGGTGACCATTTAACTTAATGACCAAACCAAGACATGTTTAAGAGTAGAAGGAGACAGCGTGGATTATACTGGGACAGCAAACATAAACCTGAAGTATTCTAGGGTTGCGATTTTGTGTTCTGAATTTGTGAAAAGCTTGATTCTGACTACACAGTGCCAACAAAAACAAAGGTTTTTGTATTTCCTACTCTGTCTATCTGTGTCTAGCATTTTCAATTGTTATTGTCTTCATTTATTTTTGATAATATACTTTCAGAACATTATTCAGCATAATGTAATATCAAGATAACATCTGATTCAACCCAGGTGAAGCTCACAGGGAAAAAAAAGTAATTTGACCAGAAACAACCCCAACTTAGTGAAAGAAAATGGGTCTGATGGCCATTGCTCTGGTTTCTGTACACTGACTCTGGTTCAGTCACCTCCCTGCTCTGCCATGTTGCTGCTCCAATGCTTAGGGACAGCCAATATGACTATCTTTGTCTTCTACCCAAACAAATCTTAGCTTATGTCTAAATTTGTATTTTCACAACATGTTAGCCATTACATTTATTGCATTTTAAATGACATTTAAAATTGAGGTAAATAGTTTAAAGAGAAAATATCAAGGGCTTGAAATGAATATCTTTAAATATAATGCAATCAGGTAGATATTTTTGCAATGTTAGGTGACATTAATGTGGTGATACTGAGTAACTGTTAACAATTAGTCAGAAGATGGAGCAGAGGTCTTGTCAGAAAATTACTCCCAGGTGACAAAATATTGAAAATTCAATTATACTCTGTTTATTACAGGCTTACATTAGGAACTATATTTCTAATGGAGACCTTGATAATAAACAAATTAATGGGAACACAGGGGAGAACTTTTAGAATTAGTTTTGTCCTTATAGTATTCTACAATATTGATTCCAAAAGCATGCCAAGTGACAGTGAAAACCTTGCTAAAGAAATTCTTAACATAAATTACATGTATAAGAACATATGACATATTCAAGTACTCAAGATTATGAAAATAATTTTAATACATAACAAGGTGCAATAAATTTAATGTTTAAAATTTCAAGTTATGCAAGTGTAGAAATCATGTAGGAAAGGAAATCTAGTGAATGCAAATAAGAAGAAGCTATCCTAATGGATGCACAAATGGTCTGAATTCTAATTAAAACAGTATGTCATGGAAGTCAGTGCATTTGTTATCCCTTTTATAAATGTTATTTTAAAAAGCATCCACAACATGCAACTCCTGGCTGGGTGCAGTGACTCACACCTGTAATCCCAGCACTTTGGGGTCTGAGGAGGGTGGATCACCTGAGATCAGGAGTTCCAGACCAGTCTGGCCAGCACAGTGAAACCTCATCTCTACTAAAAATACAAAAAAATTAGCCAGGCATGGTGTCGCATGCCTATCATCCCAGCTGCCTGGAAGGCTGAAGCTGATGAGTCACTGGAATCTGGGAGGTGGAGACTGCAGTGAGTCGAGATTCCTCCACTGCACTCCAGCCTGGGTGACAGAGCAAGACTCCGTTCTAAAAAAAAAATCCATGACATGCAACTCCTTATAAAGTATTTTTTTTAAAGGTTAGAGAATACAAATATCTATTTTTCTACTGGGAAAATAAAAAGCTTTGTCTGCATAATACTAAGTTTCTCTCTGAATTCTTCCCACCATTTTGTGACATTATACCTAGTTCAAGGGACACTTCATTCATTCTGCTGTTGAAAACATTTAACTGGGCATCTATCTGGGATATGGCTTTACTGCTACAAAATTCAGGAATGGACTTAGAAGCGTAATTCACCTTTTCTTGATATTTATGATCTAGTGTAGGAAAATAAGACAGATAAACAGATAACTTCAAAATAAGGTAGTAAATGCTAAATGTCATGAAACACTAGAGAAAGTAAACCCCTGGGGAATTTAGAGGCTGGACAGCTCACTGTCCTTTGTTATTAGGATGACTAAAAGGAAGAGGTACTTAAGTTGAACTTTGAAAGACTGGAAGGATTTTGATCAGCAGAGAGTGGCTAAAAGGGTATTACAGATTGTTGGTATGGTATAATCAAAGGCAGAGAGGCAAGAAAACTCATGGTTTATTCACAAGGTGGTAAATAATAAAGAAGACTCCATTGCAATGTCTTCATAAGGAATCGCAAGAAAAGAAGGGAAAAATAAGATTATTTGGTGTTTCGGGAACAGGGAAGATAAGCTTAGATAATTTCAGTTTTCCACCCTAAGGTCACTGCAACTTCTGTCGTTGCTGGTTCAAAGATGTTTTATGAAGCTAAGATCAAGAGAATTGGGGGGGAAATTTTTCTAGATGTAAGAAAAGGACAAAAGATAGGAAGAAATTTGAAGAAGTAACATATACACCTCCTAAATACTCAGCACTAAAAAAAGTTTTGAAATAAACAGTTTGAATCAGATGTAAGTATTTGGCAATGGAAAGATTTCATGCAGGGAAGAACGACAAGGTTAATAAACTCGAAGTTTTGGAATTGATTTGGAAATTTTGGAAGTGATTTGGAAATGGAAGTGGGAAGAAAAAATAGAAACCTGAGCTCCACTTTGGCAAATCGTTTTGAGTGCCATGATGAAAAATATGTAACACAAATCATCATGTGATTTCATAAAGTCTTAAAAATTTTTCATAGTGGTTTATATTTTTAAAACTTACTTTACAATTTTCCATTATGAAAGAGAGAGAGTATGTTTAGTTTACAATTTATATTGCTGCTTTAGATGGCATATTTTAAATAGAGAAATAGAAAGGATATCAAGGAAGTGGTCAATAAAAAAAGGGGACTGAAATTCAAATAGAACTCAGATTTAGTCTGTAAAACCACAAAGACTCTGGTGAAATCTATCAGTAGCAAAATGCTTTATTAAAGTGCTAACTTTTAGATGAAGAAAAGGATATCTGAATGACATACTGCCCAGAATAATGAAAAATTAATACAGAAATATTAAGACACAAAGCATGTGAGTAAAGAGGTGTGAAACTCACACGTGACTAGCTCCCATTAGAGTTACTTCTAATATATATGCACTGTACACACTGGTAGGTTTTGTTTTTCAGCTTTCTAGTTGCTGAAGAGTCAGAAACAATGCCTTCGCTGTGTTTGTTGAGTGAATAAATAAGAAACAAAGTAAAGAAAACTTGAATGACAGTATTTTCACAAAATTTCGAAAAGTTTTTAAATGTATAGCTGGAAAGACAGAACCAAAGAGAGAAGTTTAGAAGGCATCTTCTCAATAGGAATGTCACAATTCCCCTTAATAGGAGGCTCCCAAAAATGACTCCAGGGAACAGGCAAGAACTTATGCCCTTCAAATCTTGGTTCAGATGCTGATATAGTTTGGATACTTGTGCCCTCTAAATCTCATGTTAAAATATGACCCTCACTGTTGGAGGTGGAGCTGTGTGGGAGGTATCTGGATTATGAGGGGGGATCCCTCATGAATGGCTTGGTGCCATCACTTTTGTGATGGGTGAGTTCTCACCCTATTAGTTCACGCAGGAGCTGGTTGTTAAACAGAGACCAGTACCTCCGCCTTTCCCCTGCTCCTGCTCTTACCATGTGACACTTCAACTCCCCTTCTGTCCTCCATGAGGAAAAGCTTCCTGAGGCCCTCACCAGAAGCAGATGCTGGCGCCATGCTTCTTGAATAGTCTGCAGAACTGTGAGCCAAATAAACCTCTTTTCATTATCAATCACCCAGCCTCAGGTTCTTCCTTGATAGCAAGGCAAAACAGACTCGTAAAGAGGCTGACAAACTTCTCCAGGAAGAGAGGGGTCCAATGAAAGCTGGAGCCAGCTTGCTTTCCATGCCCTCTCCATAACCAGCAGGGCCTTTTCTGTCTTAATTTTGCAAAGGCAAAGAAAAATAAAACTTCTTCTCTACAAAGCAATGGCAGCTACTGGAAGTAAGAGATGTTGCCCTTCTTTATCAAGAGGACAGAGAGGTGACAGATATATACCATTGCCAGGACACTCAAATTAGAAAATGATATCTAACTTAATAATTATCAATAGGCCTGGCATGGTGGCTCACGCCTGTAATCCCAACACTTTGGGAGGCCAAGGCGGGAAGGTTGCTTGAGTTCTGGGGTTTGAGACCAGAATGGGCAACATGGTGAAACCCCATCTCTACCAAAAAAAAAAAAAAAAATAGCTGGTGTGGTGGCATGTGCCTATAGCCCCAGCTACTCAGGAGGCTGAGGTGGAAGGATCACTTGAGCCTGGGAGGCAGAGGCTGCAGTGAGCCAAGATCATGCCACTGTACCTCAGCTTGAGTGACAGAGCGAGACTCAGTGTCAAAATAAATCATCAATGAAGCAAGTAATTGTGATGTTTGGTCCAAGTTAATTTTCTTTCTGGATGGATTATTTTTTGTTCAGCATGGGACAGGTGACCACTATTGACCACATTAACGAAAATTTTGAGGACAAGGTATTTATCATTACTCTTAATAACTTGAGCTCAGCTAAGATGCATCCCAAATGCTTACAATCCTTCATATGTTTTACTACTAAAAATAACTGTCTGTTCAATTCACCAGTTACCAAATATCTGTTTGCAAACAAATAACTCTTGAAATAATATATTTTCCAGGTGAACTATGGAAGAAATAGAAGAAATTATATTTAAAGCTTAAAAAATTAGAAGTTAGTAACAAAACTGCTCTGTTGAGTTTTTTTTTTTAATTTGTAAAGATGCCATTATCATACTTAATACAGAAAATATACAAACTATAGCTAGAAGAAACAGACTACTGGTTTATATTTTTTCATAACATAATGAATCTGTTGACAGTACATATATTGCTGTTATTTATAATCCCATAGTGACAAGAAAATGTCACCAATTACTGGCTACAATGACAGAAGACAATTTATTCCTAATGATTTGTGCCTGCTAGGAAAAAAAGTAGGCTACTAAAAGACAGCTACCATTCTATTCCCAAACAGCAGTCTTCTAACTAGAAGTATATTTGCAAAGTACAGCAAGTTATTTTTGTTAATGAGAGTTTGCATAATTTATCTGTATAATACCTTAGGCTGCAAACTACAATACAGTATTCTAAGGTATATTTTTAAAACAGACATAAACTGAAATATCAGGTTCATGGAACAGCCTTTCAACAACTCCCTTATATTCTTTTTCAAACCTAGATCTCTTTAAAGTTGCATTGACTTTTAGGGTGTGGGAAATAAAATTTGAAAAGCTACTCAGGCCTTCAAACAGATATTTATTGCTCATCTGGTCTATTAAGAGCTGCAAGTTGAAAGAAACATGTATTTGAACATCTCTGTTATGAAGAAATTTAAAATGATGAAATCAGAGGGGACAGGAGGGAGAGGGTCTGCTATGACAAGCAGGATAGGAAACAAGAAATGATCATGTGATGGTATTCGATTGGTAAGACTACAGGAGGTGGGAAGAGAATTATCAGAAAATCCTAATCTAGTCATCCATGGTGATTCAGGAAATAAGAATTCTATGGAAAACTCTAGAGAAATCCAAAGTTGGAAATTACAAAGGAATTTATAAAGAAGTAGGAGAAGAGAAAGGTAACACATTGTGGGTATTTTCAGTGGTTACAGAAACATCATGGTGAGGCTTAGGTCAGACTTGAATAAAAGGGTCACAAAACACGTTTACCCATTGAAGACATATTTGAGGGCAGACATTACAATTTTTAACATAGCATTAGTACACATTTTAGAAGCTAAAAATAACTTTGAACAGAAATACAGTGTTATCATTAAAAAGGCAAAAAGATGCTGGGTACACACATTAGCAGTGCAATAAAACATAAGAAAGTGTGTGTGTGTGTGTGTGTGCACGCGCGCACGTGTGTATGTGTGCGCATGTGATGGGGAGGATAATTTTTGAGATCTTCAGAAAGGAAGGAGTCAAAATAAACTGGGAAAAAGCTCAGTGAATAATGAAAATGACTAGGGCTAGAGGTAGGAACAATTTATCAAGGAATAAATATTGGTCTAATTCATTTTGAGAAAGGAAGGATAACAGTCTTGCTTCTCAAATGCAGAAAGAAGTTTGCCATGAAGCTGAAGACCAAAATGTCTCCGCTTCATATTAAGAACTTAAGACAAAAGCAGAAAAAAAAAAATTAAACACAAACACAGGCAAATTCAGAAAAACCAAGATACCTAGTTCAGCTTTGACTCTCTAGGCTTCCTTACAGAAAATAAAGCTGATGTTTCTCAAGGTCCAGAGCAGACTTATGATTATGATATTCAATTATTTGGCAGATCCTTTAGCAACAGAAAGCAGTATTCTTTTGCAGAGATAACCTAGAAACAAGTGGATAATCGCATGAATATTCTCACAGTGAAATAATGAACTGCTGCAGATTGCATTTTAAGAGCCGGTAGTATCTCAAGAAAGATATAGATAATAACACTCAGGAAAATCTGGGGCAGGAATTGTAAGGCCGGTTGCCTTGCTGGGAGCTCGGACGCACCCCCCCACCCCCGGCCCCTTTTTCCCTTCTACAAGCCCCGAGCAAGCTCAGGCATGCTCCGAGCAAGCTCAGACATGCTCGGGCATGTTCCCCTCTCCCTTGCTCGCACAGCCTGGTCTTCCCTTAAGAAGCCCAGTATGCAAACAAGGTGCTGCAACTATAGCTTCTTAATAACCAATAGCAGCTAAGCCCTAACAAC
>CAUYQU010023020.1:0-103757 GCA_963574635.1 Cheracebus regulus
CATCTCAGATTCCTTTTTGAGTCATCTGAATAAATGAGCCTTCCCTTTATCAAATCTTCCTGTTAATGTTCAATATTGGGTTGTTTGATTTTAAAATTCCTTAAAAATCTGGTAATTCCTGTTTTTATGAGTCAATTAAAAAGTTTTCGTTTACCCATCACAGCCAGGTTTAATAATTAAAAAAAAAAAAAAAAAAAAAAAAGATGGAGAGAGAGAGAGAGAGAGGAAAAGAAAAGAAAGAAAAGAAAAGAAACTTCTGCAGTTACATTTGGAAACTCAAAACCCAGCTCCTGTGTTTTCAGTTGCAAATTAGAGTTCATATCACTTGCCCTACAATTGACTTACGCAGAAGTTTGTTTCTGAACCAGTATTTGCTCCAGTTTTCATCCCCAGACATAAGTGGTATCATGGAATCATTAAAATAAAAAACAAACAAAAGACCCAGCTGATTGTGTTTTTTAAAATGTCAGTTATTAAATCTTGTACTTTGGGCTGGTTTTTTTTAAGAAGGTTTATTTTAAAATGAATTTTGGAATAAAAAGTAATTGAGATGTTTGGCAACCTCATGGTAAAATATAATCGTACACCAAAGATGAATTTAGCTCTGTTTCTTGCTCCATTACTCACTCACTTGATGTGGCCTCTGACAAGTCCCTTCACTGTCCTGGGCCTCAGGCTCTCTCTACCAATAACGAGGGGATCATCTTCACTATCTACCTGCCCCTGGGGGTGTTGCAAGGGTTAATGAGATATATGATGAGTGCTTTGATTCTAAGGTGAATGACCCTGTACAAATAAAACATGATTACATCTCAGATTCCTTTTTGAGTCATCTGAATAAATGAGCCTTCCCTTTATCAAATCTTCCTGTTAATGTTCAATATTGGGTTGTTTGATTTTAAAATTCTATGCAGGGGCATTCTAACACTTAATACCCTGTGTAAGTGTCCTCAACAAGTTGTACTAGCATGTTAAAGGAGAACTTGTATTTGTTCATAGATATTGAAGAATTTATTTTTCTCCTTAAATCATTCAGTGTATTTATTCAACAAATATTCACTGAAAATATACTTTTTCTGAGGACTTCAAGAGGTTCAGGGAATACTTACAAGGATCAATCTTGTATGTCTCCAGCTCCCAGGCACTGTGTTATGTTCTTTAAATGAGTTCACTTACTTCTCGTAGCAACTCACAGAGATGCAGGTACTATACTGTCATTTCCTGGTGTGTTGAGTGCAGGCTGAAGAGTTGCTGTGTAATTCAGTAAGCAAAATACTGAAAACTTTTGAATCAGGGAAGTGACTTCAGCAAAGTAGCATAATTTTGTGAGGTCACTTACAGCAGCAAGGGGGTACTTTCTTAAAACCTCTGATGGAAATTTATGGTCACTTTTTATTTTGTTTTTAAGAAGAAAGAAGGTTTTGCCAACACTGCCTCAGCAAGTATGAAATTCAGCTATCTTGCAGTGTTTAACATCCTTAGACCGGGTCATCCAGAGTTGAAAGGATGGATTAGACAAAATTTACATATAAGCAAAATATGAGGACTTAGTTGCAATTAGCCAAACATCCAAAAGTATAACCCCTGTCACCTCTATCTCCCCACAAAAAGAAAGAGAAGAAATGCACATAAGCTTTCATGTGGTCACTACCTGGTTTTTAGAAATGATCTAAAAGGTAAAATTTTAAGAAGCATATCAACGCCATTGATTTGAGCTTGTCTCAAGTGCTAAAGTGATATCTAATCATTTCCAGGTGTCATTGCCATACTAAGACTTTTTTTTTTTTTGAGACAGAGTCTCGCTTTGTTGCCCAGGCTGGAGTGCAGTGGCATGACCTCTGCTCACTGCAACCTCTGTCTCCTGGGTACAAGCAATTCTCCTGCCTCAGCCTCCAAAGTAGCTAGGATTACAGGCATATGCCAGCACATCTGGCTAATTTTTGTACTTTTGTAGAGACAGTGTTTCACTATGATGGCCAGGCAGGTCTTGAACTCTTGACCTCAGGTGATCCGCCCGCCTCGGCCTCCCAAGTGCTGGGATTATAGGCATGAGCCACGGTGCCCAGCCTAAGACTCTTGCTTATATGGTGTGTTGAATTATGAACTTGCAAATTTTAGACAGGAAGAAAAGGCAATACAATACAGTCTAGCTAATAGATATATAGTTCACAGGCAAAATTTGAAAATTGGAGAAGCTTATATTCTTCACATAAGAGTTTCATATACCCTTATTTAAATGTGGATCAGGCCTATTTTGCATAAAACATAAAGATCTTTTATCCATCCTGGAAACATAATCTACCAAATGATGACTTGTGGTGTCGGACAAGAGAAGAAGAAACAAATTGAACCAGAAAATACAGTGTGGATAGTTAGGCCAGCTGCAACAGATTGCTGAGAAAGTTCACTATTTATACCATAGTATTATGGTATTATACATTTGCTCCATGTTGACAATGTGCTAAGTCATCAGTATGATTAAAGCGAACACCCATATGCTTGGTTGACAGTGCCCTAGTTTATAGTCTTAGGCATACAACACTGACACATACGCACATAATACAGAAGCAGATGTATATATGGAGTGCAGCAAGTGTTGAATGATTTAGATATACAGGAATTAGGTCTGGTGCTTTTTATGTACAAGAGAATAGAAAGTGAGATATACAAGTCACATATTCAGAGAAAGCATTCTTGGGAGAGTTAGAGAAAACTCCTGTCTTGCTTAGTTACTTAGTTAGGAAAGGATTCTTGAGAAGGAGCCAGAGATGGGGATTTCAGAGTAACAGAATCACAGTATGTTAGGATTGAAGAGTCGTAAGAAGTCAAAATCGAGCCGGGCGTAGTGGCTTATGCCTATAATCCCAGCACTTTGGGAGGCTGAGGCAGGTGGATCACCCGAAGTCAGGAGTTCGAGACCAGCCTGGCCAACATGGCAAAACCCCATCTCTATTAAAAAACACACACAAAATTAGCTAGGCACGGTGGTGCACACCTGTAATCCCAGCTACTCCAGAGGCTGAGGCAGGAGAATTGCTTTAACTTGGGAGGCAGAGGTTGCAGCAAGCTGAGGTCACATCATTGCACTCCAGCCCGGGTGACAGAGCAAGACTGTCTCAAAAAAAAAAAAAAAAAGAAAAAAAAAAAAGGAAGTAAAAATCTAATTCATTTTATGAATAAAGAAGCTGAGGGCCAAAGCCCTTGAATGGTGAGTTAGTAGCAGATCTGGACTACAATGTAGATGATCACTCTCTGATGCTCTGGTGCTCTTCCATGTCAAAGGTTTTTTGTTTGTTTGGCTGGGGTTTTTTTTTTTCTTGCTGTTTATTGTTTGTTTTGGTTTTACTTCTTATGAAAAAGCTTAAATACATACAAATAAAGAATAGTACAATAAACCTTCATACATATTGTCTAGCTTTCCTTTTTTTTTTTTCTTTTCCTAAGATGAAGTCTCACTCTGTTGCCCAGGCTGGAGTGCAGTGGTGGGATCTTGGCTCACTGAAACCTCTGCCTCCTGAGTTCAAGCAATTCTTTGCCTCAGCCTTCCAAGCAGCTGGGATTACAGGCGCCCGCCACCATACCTGGCTAAGTTTTGTATTTTTAGTAGAGACAGGGTTTCACTATCTTGGCCAGGCTGGTCTTGAACTCCTGACCTTGTGATCCACCTGCCTTGGCCTCCCAAAGTGCTGGGATTATAGGCGTGAACCATAGTGCCCGGCCTATATTGTCTAGCTTTATGCCACTCTGATTTCATCGGTTCCCTCATTTTAATTTTATTTTTTTCTGGAGTATTTTAAAGTAAATCCAAGCATCTACATTGTTTTACCAGTAATTACTCCAGGATGGCACCCTAAGTGATAAAGACCTTGAAAAAACTTAACAACCATGCTATCGGCACACCTAACAAAATTTACAATAAACCTTCATATCATCTAAGACCCACTCCTTGTTCACATTTTTCTCTAACAACTTCAAAGATATCTTTTTACTATTGATTTGTTTGAATTGGCAGCCAAATATGGTCCACATATTGTATTTGGTTATTACGGTTCATAAGCCTCTGTTATTCTGTAACAATTCATTCTCCTTTTGCTTTTTTTTTTTTTTTTTTTTTTTTTGAGACAGTCTCTTTGCTCTGTCGCCCAGGCTGGAATGCCTGCAACCTCTGCCTCCAGGGTTCAAGCAATTCTCCTGCCTCAGCCTCCCTAGTAGCTGGGATTACAGGCTCGTGATACCACCCCCAGCTAATTTGTTTTTGAGATGGAGTCTCGCTCAGTCACTCAGGCCAGAGTGCAATGGCGCAATCTTGGCTCACTGCAACCTCTGCCTCCTGGGTTCCATGGATTCTCCTGCCTCAGCCTCTCAGTAGCTGAGGCGCCCGCCACTACATCTGGCTATTTTTTTTTTAATTGTTTAGTAGAGACAGGGTTTCACCATGTTGGCCATGCTGGTCTCGAACCCCTGACCGCAAATGATTTGCCCACTTTGGCTTCCCAAAGTGCTGAGATTACAGGCATGGGCCACTGTGCCTGGCGCAGTTTTTTTTTTTTTTTTTTTTTTTTTTTTTGTATTTTTAATAGAGACAGGGTTTTTCCATGTTGGCCAGGCTGATCTTGAATTCCGAGCCTCAAGCAATCCACCCACCTTGGCCTCCCAAATGGCTTGGATTACAGCGTGAACCACCATGCCACGCCTCATCTGCACTTATTAAGTGGGACAATTCTTTAAAGAACTTTCTGTCGCCTACTCTTTGTCTCCCTTGAAGTACCATGGTACCAGGAAGACAGGAAATATGCTTGATGTTTTCCCTTTATCATTACATTTTCAAAGTAATAAGTTGATGCACTAATGCCCAAACAACCAACCACCAATGATGACCAATTGATGTGCATCTATTTTATGTGTTTTAATCCATTGCAGTTATTTTCCTATTTGATACTCAGATTGTCACATCTTAAGCTGGTCCCTTAAAGTCGCCTCCTGTGTTCTTTGATATGACCAAATTACTCTTTGATATTTTCCTTCATTTCTGGTACAACAAAATGTCTTTAGCTCATCTTATATATTTCCTGCTGCAAATCTGGAACAGTCATTTCTTCAAAGTCCTAGTTCCTTTTGGTGGTAAATTATATTTATAGAGCATAACCTGGGCATCGTGGGTGTTTCTTGCGGCTGAATTTATGATTCCTTACAAGTCTTTTGGTGGTGAAAGCTAGGAAATTTTTTTAAAGAAAAATCTTTCATTTACACTAAGATATTTCAATTCAAATTTAAAATACAGCATTTTCCCTTAACTTCTCTGATTTTATAGTTATATCTATTTTCCCTTAGGCTGAAATCTTGGGTCACAAGGAAATTAACACAAGTTATTTGCTTCATCCTGTAATATACCTCTAATAGTTTCTAAACTATTGCAGAGGCAGGATAATTACTTCTGGACAAGTAATCAGAAAAGATTTCTCAGTGTAAGTGGAATTTTAGCTAGGACTGGAAAAAAAATCTATGAGTTTTTTTTTTTTTTTGAGACAGGGTCTCACTGTGTCACTCAGGCTGGAGTGCAGTTGCACAATCATGGCTCACTGCAGCCTTCAACCTCCTAGGCTCCGGTGATCCTCCCACCTCATCTGGGACCCACCTCAGCTGGGACTAAAGGCATGCATCACCATGCCCAGTTAATTTTTTTGTAGAGACAAGGTTTCACCACCTTGCCCAGGCTGGTCTCGAACTCCTGAGCTCAAGGTATCTGCCCGCCTCAGCCTCCCAAAGTGCTGGGAATTATAGGTGTGAACCACTACACCTGACAGTTCGATGATTTTGACAAGCAAAAACGGGAGGAGGGTCAGGGTATGATGGTCTAAGAGAACTCCATGGCCTAAGAGGAGGATGTGGCTGATATACTGTTGCGTCTGGTGCACAGACTACCTGAGCTGCTCGGGACGGGCCTGGCTCCCTCAGCTCACTGTGGCACTCTGGAATAAAGGATCTTCTTCACCTTTGGAACTTCAGTGCCAAGAGAGCCACCTGTCACAAACTTAACATTTTCTTAATAAATGTTTTTTGACTAAATAAACAGATTAACCTGAACTTTCTTCAAGGGTAGTATATATTTTTGTTGTAACTTCATTTACTTTCCCATAATGGAATATTATTAAGCTTTAAAAAGGAAGGAAATTCAGATATATGCTACGACATAGATGAACATTGACATATTATGCTAAGTGAAATAAGCTACTTTTCAAAAACCAGATACTGTATGATTTCACTTATATGAAGTGCCTAGAATAGTTAAATTCAAGTAGAATGGTGGTTGCTTGAGGCTGCGGGAAGAGAGAAAGGGAGTTACAACTATTGTTTAGTAGGTGCAGAGTTTCAACTTTGTAAGATGAAAAGATCTCTGGAATTGGATGATAATGACGGTTGTACAACTACTCAACCTTACACTTAAAAACGGTAATGATGGTAAATTTCATATTATGTATATTTTACCACAAAAGTGTCTTAGGATAAATAAAATTTCTTGCAACTATATAGTCAATCATATAATGGGAACGGGGAGAGAGAGAGAGAGAGAGAAGGTGAGCATGAGAGTTTCTGTCTTACATTCTATTAAATAAATGTAGATTCAGTTACAAATTTTAAAGTATGCTTAAACCATGAAAAGAATGAAAGTTTGAAGAAATGTTCTAGGTATGTAATCATGGATTGAACCCCACCTCAGGGGAAGAAAAGTTGTAAAGAACATTACTGGGACAATTGACAAAATTTGAATATGAAGAGTGGGTTGGATATTATGTTAAAAGTTGTATTTGTTGACTTTGATAAATGTGCTGTAGTATGTCAAGGAAAGTTCTTCCTAAGACATATACACTGAAGTATTTGTTGATAAAGGGGAATTATACCTGCAATTACTCTCAAATGACTAAGGGTAAAAATATATAGGGTGGGCAGATAATAAAGCAAAAACAACAAAATATTAACAATTGGTGTATCTGAATAAAAGGTGTACAGTAGTCTGGGCGCTGTGGCTCACGCCTATAATCCCAGCACTTTGGGAGGCCAAAGCCTCACAAGTTCAGGAGATCGAGACCATTCTGGCTAACACAGTGAAACTCTGTACTAAAAATACAAAAAAATTACCTAGGCATGGGGGTGGGCACCTGTAGTCCCAGCTACTCAGGAGGCTGAGGCAGGAAGTTGCTTGAACTCAGGAGGTGGAAGTTGCAGTGAGCCGAGATTGCGCCACTGCATTCCAGCCTGGGCAACAGAGTGAGACCCTGTCTCAAAAAAAAAAAAGAAAAAGAAAGAAAAAGATGTACAGTAATTCTTTGTACTATTCTTGCAATTTTTCTCTAAGTGTGAAATAAAAATTAAAAAACAAATAGAAGCCATATGATACAAAGCCACCTGGTCTAGTTTATCAGCAGAAGTGGTGCAATTAACAAACAACAAACCAGTGGCACAAGTGTGTCCTTGGCTGGGTGAGTTTAGGGCTTTATGATTTGCATTTTCTCTACTAAGAGGATTGACTTCATTAAGTACAGTCTGTACTTTTGTGTTGATTCTTGATACATTAATGATTTGTTAACACTAAAGAGCCTTCAAACATGGGAGAAAACCACTAGGATAAGTTCTATTGATGTAATTTTTGTGATGGAAATATATGTTGCCAGATCAAAGGAAAACAAATATTTGATTTGGGGCTTGTATTAGTCAGAGCTCTTGTTTGAAGTGACAGATACTCAACTCAAACTTGCTTTATTCATCAAATATTTATTGAATGCCTACAATGTCCCAGCTCATTTTACTGACTTTGAGGATATAATAGAAAACCAAACAGGAAGGAAGTCCCTTGTGTTTGAATACTCCATTTTGGTGTTTAAAAACAAACAAAAATATTAAGAAAAGGGATGTGCATGTAATCTATTGGTTCACATAACCTGTGTATTGGCCAACCATTTCTGTGTAATAAACAACCACGTATATCCCAGTGACATGTGATAGCAAGCATTTATTTAGCTCGCACATCTGTGGGTGACTAGACCAGCTCTGCTGATCTCAGCTGAGCTTGCTAATGCATCAGCAGATTTAGGCTTGGAAGGCTGTGGTACAGAGCTGTGGGTCTGCTTCATGTGTCTCTTGTCTTTGGACCAGCAGTTGAGCTGAGGCATGTTCTCCTGGTCACGGTGAAGGCACAGGAAAGCCCTTGTTTGTATCATGTTTGCTAACCTCCCACTGGGCAGTCAGTTACCTAGTCAAGCTCCAAGTCAGGGAGTGGGGAAATACACTTTCTCCATGGAAGTAGGGGAAACTGCAGTCTCATGGCAAAATTTTGGATGCAGGGAGGGTTGAAATTTGGGGCCAATTATGCGATCTGTCACCACTGGAAATTTCACAGCTTTAGGCCAGCTAAACCTACCTCTTTATTCCCCCCGCTCTTGCTCTGTCATTAGTCTCTGATTTTGTGTGTGTGTCATTGCATTGACTACATTTTCTCCTGCGGTGCCCCCAGGATCCAAACATGGCAGGATCTAATAAAAGAAGGGTGACATTTATTCTCTTGATTTTTCATCTAGTAAATATCAGGGGAGGACTATTTTGGTCCCTGCCTGGGCCAAGGTTAAGTGTCTAATTGTTGGTGTGGTATAATATTGTGGTCAGGGGACTGCAGTGTCCTAATTGCCAAGCCCTGGGCCACATGTCCACCTCTGCAGTGCACACTGTGGTTGGTAGGTCTACTAGAACCACATAGGAATACTAGGTGGTGAGGGTTTATGTTTTCCAACAGAAAGAGACTGCTGTGTAGACAAAACAAGATGCCTGTCTTATAAAAACTAAGTATTTTGGAAGGTGTTCATATAACACAGAGTAACAGTATTTTCCCAACAAGTCTTTCTTAAGACTACAAAAAGGCAGTTTTTGACTATTTGCTGATATTTTGGGGGCATGTTATCTAAAAAAAATTTCGTGTTGCTAATTTAGAACAAGCTCTAATTACCAGTATAAATCTGTTTCATTTAGGGCTAGTGTCTGCTAACATTTTATTCATGAGGTTTTCCAAAGGACAAAGTATTAAACTAGAAAAAAATTATGGAAATAGCCCATTTTGGATCTCATAGCAGGTAGTTTATTCTTATGCAGAATCACGCATTGGCTTAACAGCAGCCTAACATGCACGGTCAGTGGCTCACCCAGAGTTTTGACTTGGTTCCTGTGTCCAACCATTGGACTTAGTTAAACCTTGCCTGATTGAAGCAGCTCATGGAGGTCTCATTCTTCTTACTTGCGAATGGCTTCGGGATGGGTCACCATCAAGTTCTGGACAAGGAGCTGAGAAGGAGCATCTCAGTTTTTAAAAGAGAAACAAACCTCTGGATTGGGTTTGAGGATGTGAGGCTGCCACCGTCTTGTGATTATGATCTAGCTGACACCCGGATGATGAAGTGGGAAGATGGAAAGACCCTGGGCCCATGGCCATGTTGCTGAGCCACTGAATTAATCAGCTCTGGACTGATCCTCCTCTGGACTTTTGTTACATAAGAAAATAAATTCCCTTAGAGTATAGGCCATCTTCAGTTGGGTCTTTAGTTGCTCACTTCTAAAGACATTCTAATGGAAATGAAGACCTCCTTATAGCTATCTGGAGCTTCTTTCTTACTTGTATTTGAGTATTTAACAGGAGATAGACTTAGAAACTACCATACTTAACTTTCCCCTCACTCTACAAGTAGATTCCTATAGACACATAAAGATATATTCTTCACTATGACACGTGTACAGCCATGTGGAGCATTACGTACAATAATCACTCTCACTACCTGTATTCTACCACTTAGTTTGCCAAAAATATCTTTTTTACCTTATATTTTTTATTTTTCTAATTTTTAATTATGTGTACATAGTAGGTGTACATATTATTTATGGGGTACATATTTTGATACACGTGTAAAATAATAACACATCAGGGAAAATGGGCTTCTGGACAAGATAAGAAGGAGCTTGAAGAACCATCACTTCGAGCATTTATCACTTGTGTTATGAACATTCCAATTATGCTTTTTCAGTTAAGATATAAAATAAATCAACAATAAATAATTGTTGACTTACACTTTAAAAAATGATTTCACAAGTCTGTTTCACAACCCTAATTTGATAAAAATTGCATGGGAGAAAAGTATTCAATTTATTCAGACGTTTTCTCTCTCTCTCTTTTTCTTAGATCGAGTCTCTGTTACCCAGACTGGAGTGAAGTGGTGTGACCTTGGCTCCTTGCAACCACAATCTGGACTCAAGGGACCCTCTTGCCTCAGTCCCCGCCGAATAGCTGGGACTACAGGCGTACCACCACACCAGGCTGATTTATTTTATTATTCTTTATTATTATTATTATTATTTTTGAGATGGAGTCTTGCTCTGTCACCTAGGCCAGAGTGCAGTGGCACAATCTCTGGTCACTGCAACATCTGCCTCCCAGTTCAAGCAATTCTCCTGCCTCAGCTTCCTTAGTAGCTGAGACTACAGGCACCCGCCAACAAGCCTGGCTAATTTTTGGATTTTTCGTAGAGACAGAGTTTCACTGTGTTGGCCAGGCTGGTCTTGATTTCCTGACCTCGGGATCTACCTGCCTCAGCCTCCCAAAATGCTGGGATTACAGGCATGAGCCACCGTGCCAGGCCTATTTTATTTTTTGTCGTGTTGCCCAGGCTGATCTCGAACTCCTGGGCTCAAGCGATCCTCCTACCTTGGCCTCCCAAAGTGCTGGGATTACAGGCATGAGCCCCTGCACCCAGCCTCTCTCTTTTAAGAAGATGAGCAATGAAGGGTGAATTGTTTCTCCTTGTCGATACTAAAGTTGAGGGAAGAGTGTTCATTTTGGCAGGATGATGCAATCCTACTGAAAAAGGTGATAGAGTTGGTGTCATTCAGCCTATTTTGTTGTGCTTTGGTTTTCTTCAAGTACCAAGCTTTCAGCATCTTGCAACACTGAAGAAGTAGCAATTTTCTCCTATACGAGGCTGAGTTACCCAAATCGCATAGTCTCTTCACTGCTCTCCGTGTTGATGATGATGGCCTGGTCGTTGGCATCCTCTTGATAGGGATGTTCAATCTAGCCTTGCCATGTGAAAGTCTCTTAGAACGTTACAGAGTTAGCTATGTCCATTTCTCCTTGGGACAAGCAAATGAGCTGGATTTTTACTATGGCTTAATGCCTATGCGAGCTACTTTTCAGTTTTAAAAACTAAAAGAACTTGCTTTTTCTCAAGCCTTGTCTGTTTCAGTGTTGATGAAATCCTAATAAAGGGGAATCCCCTGGTGGAGTACTAGATTGACTTATTGTTTTCAAATGATGATGTTTGGTATTTAATGTCAAGAAAGTGAATTTCCTTTATTTCAAAAATAAGGCAGTCACCGTCTTTGTGGGTACTTGGCAAAGAGGGATTTTTATGGTCCCCTGATCAGTTAATTTCTGAGCAAGGAGGAAACAGTGTCCTTAAAAGGGAAGAAGGAGAGTCAGCAGAGGAGGTGGGAGGCAATGTCATTCTGGCGTGGACAACTTTTCTTTCCTTGGCATAGGCAATTACTGTCCATCCAAACCTCCAAAGGAAGCAGGAGGAATAAGGTGGTTGGAGTAGGGAGCAGTTGAGGGTCAATTTCTCTGACTCTTAAGACACTTCCTGGTGTAACAGGTCAGGGTTGGATCAACGGAAGCTGAACCATGAGATACAATATAGAATAAGGGCTTGATTATAGGGATTTGCTTGAAACAGTTCGTGTGAGACCTGTTGGCTTCTGTGGCTGGTGCTTGAGCTTAAAGTCAGAAGTTCAAGAGGTCAGGAAAGAAGGACGGATGTGAAGTGGCCAAGAGTAGGGACTACCTCCAAGCTTTTGGCTTTGATGACGGGTGTAACCTGGAGAAAAAGCTGATGCTCTTTGTTAAGGAGCTCTATTTGCATCTGGCCCAGGAGGCAGAGGAGCTGAAGGACATCTACAGGAGCCGGGGAAGCTGCAGGGCTAGCTACTGATTGAAGCTCCCTCCCAAACCTTGGGCAAAATAATTCTTGAGGCACATGCTGATTCATACAAATGCCAGGAGGGAATTCTGAGAAACAGTTCAGTTTAGCGAAGTTAACATGGCACAAATGTACCACACTGTTGCACAGGGGCACAAAAAGGCAGAGGAAGAGGATCTTTGCAGCACTGTACTTTGAATAATAGGAAACATCCTGGCCAGGTGAGGTGGCTCATGCCTGTAATTCCAGCACTTTAGGAGGCCAAGGCAGGAGGATTGTTCGAGTCCAGGAGTTCAAGACTTAGTGAGACCCCCATCTCTACACAAAAATAAAATAAAATAAATTAGCCAGAGGTGTGATGGCACATGCCTGTAGTCCCAGGTACTCAGGAAGCTGAGGTGGACTGATTGCTTGATCCTGGGAGGTGGAGGCTCCAGTGAGTCATGATTGCACCGCTGCCCTCCAGCCTGGGTGACAGAGATCCTGTCACACACACACAAAAAATCATTTTATGTGATTCCCTTGTATAACACCCTCATTATGAGAACACCATTAAACCCTACTCTTTTCAGAAGGGTGAGGAATTTCAGAAGGGGATAGAGGCAGGCAAGATTTTGGAGGTGGGGGTTAGGGATGGAATTTTGGTACCCCCAATCCCTAGAAGGGCTCCTGGCATATACAGAAGTGACAGGAGTGAAAGCTAAACATGACGGCATCACCGCTAATATTAAAGCTTTACATATTACAGCCAACAGTGTTGAGTTTTTCATTTGTTGCATTATTTGTTTTTTCAGGTGCAAAGATAGGTAGAATGAAAATAGTTCCTTTATATAAGTGAGGTGAAGCAAAGGAGTGAGAGGGTGGATTGTCCCACAGTACACTGCTCTGTCTGCCACCCACTTTGCTTCTGTTGATTGTTCCTGATTTGAAAACATTACTAGAAATTCTATTGGTGGGTATTTTTCGTGTGCTATTATATTTAGCTTAGGGACACACTGATAGGTTAGGATTTCTCTCCTCCGTCAACCAGCAATCACAGAGTAGAAAGCAAAGATACTATCATCAGGTAAAATCTCTTTCTAAAAGCCAAGTGAGCCAAGCACGGTGGCTCATGCCTGTAATCCCAACACTTTGGGAGGCTGAGATGGGAGGATTGCTGGAGCCTAGGAGTTTGAGACCAGCCTGGATAACATAGGGAGACCCCAACTCTACAAAATGTGTTTTTGTTGTTGTTGTTGATTTTAGCAGTGTGTGGTTGCCTGCATTTGTGGTCCCAGCTACTTCGGAGGCTGAGGTGGGAAGATCACTTGAGCCCGGAAGTTCGAGGCTGCAGTAAGCCGTCAGGGGGCATTTTGAAGTTCAAGAAATCTGCTCATTTTCTTCCACATGGAACTTCTTCAGATCACTCCGGCCAGAAGTGATGTCTCCTTTTTCCAAACTCTTAGCGGCATGCTTCTATCTCTCTTGTAACACTTACTACTTGAATTACAGTTCTTTGCATACATGCCACCTCTCCCTGTCACAAGTTTAAAACTCCCTGCATTCTGCAATGTGTCTTTTATGGTCGGTTTACCCATGACACAGCCGTGTGGTGAAGTCTTCACGTGGCAAATTCATGTTTTCATGTTTAGCACGTGCTCAGTAAAAATACTTGTACAGTACAAAAAATGAAACACTCGGGAGATTGATTCTGTTCTTTAGAAAGAATGTTTCAGAGACTTGTTGACCTTATTTGAAGCTAGTGAGGGAAGCAACTAAAGGGCAACAAGCTGAGATCAATGAGCGCTTGAAATGAGCGTGTGCTGAGAGCACATCCATGAAGATGCTGTGTCGTGGCAGACGTTCATCAAAATTAAAACTGAAAGCTCACACCCTTTCAGAAGTGAGGGTATGCTCACATGGTTTTCTTTGCAGTGACAACACTGATGTGTAAAACTGCATCACGGTCTCCTCATTTCTGTATCTATGTTTCTTCTGATTTGACTCCATTTGCTCACTTCCTGAACTGTTACAATAGAGATAATCACGATTTTTACTGCCTAAGGCTTGTTTTCTTCCAAAAAGGATGTAGGTATCCTCGCTTCCACATTTCACTGCTGCTTACCTTCATTCCAGGCAACAAGGATCTTCACATTTTCCCCCCATACTTGTTTGTTTGTTTTTGACCAGGGCAATAAACCTTAACTTGTGCTCAGTCAGGATTTTGTCTCCTGAGAGCAACCTGCTTTAAGAGGCTGTCTCTTGACAAATACTACTATATATCACAAAATGAGGTTTGTGGTCTGTCTTTCCCTCCCTCCTTTCCTTCCTTCCCTCCCACCTTCCTTCCTTCCCTCGCTCCTTCCTTCCTTTCTTCCCTCCTTCCTTCCTTTGTTCCCTCCTTCCTTCCTTCCCTCCCTCTTTCCTCCCTTCCTTCATTCCCTCCTTCCTACCCTCCTTCCTTCCCTCCTTCCTTCCTTTCTTCCTTCCTTTGTTCCTTTCCCCTCTTTCTCTCTCTTCTTGTCTCCTTCCTTCCCTCCCTCCTACCCTCTTTTTCTTTCCCTGCTTAAAAAGCAATTCTGTCATTATAAATATTTCTAAAAGCCATGACTCACAAGACAAAATTAAGCTATCACTTAGTGTCTTCATCTGGTCAGACTTACCTTCTATCATTCCCAAACTGATTAAGTCTAGGTTGGTTTAAAATCTGTTATGAAACTTCAAATATGTGTGGTCTGTTATGTCAAATACAAAGACAAGAGCAAATCAATGCCTTCAAGAAGAAAATAATTATCCCTGTAAATATACCTTGCATGGTTATCTAAGACTGGAAAATTTTCTCTAGAAATTTAAGCAAAGGTTGTCAAATAATTCTGCTCTTGTATAAAAAGAATAAAACGAAATAAAAACTATGCACCTCTGCACGTTTTAAAATTGGAATCTAAATTTTTACCATAAGGTTAAGTCATTGCAAAGATATAATTTTATATATGTGCCAGTGGACACCAGCCATGGCTTCCCTTGAGAGACTCCACCCTGGGCAGAATAGCTCCAGTCCTGAGAAGGAGTGTGCTTCTTCTTGGTCAGTGATGGAATTTTCTTTTTCTTTTTTTTTCTTTTTTTCTTTTTTTTTGAGACAGAGTCTGGCTCTATTTCCCAGGCTGGAGTGCAGTGGCACGATCTCAGCTCACTGCAACCTCCCTCTCCCAGGTTCAAGTGATTCCCCTGACTCAGCCTCCCGAGTAGCTGGGATTATAGGCACGTGCCACCACGCCCGGCTAATTTTTTGTATTTTTAGTAGAGACGGGGTTTCACCATGTTAGCCAGGGTGATCTTGATCTCCTAAACTTGTGAACCGCTCACCTCAGCCTCCAAAAGTGTTGAGATTACAGTCGTCACCTACCACGCCCGGCCGGAGTTTCCTCCATCTAGGTTCTTCATGCATGTTTGCTCAAAAGAATGCTTCGTTGTCAGGGTGAGATGGGAAGGAAACTTAGACTTAAGGATCTACAGGTGTCCTCATTTACAGAGACCCGCAGTTTCATCATCTCTAGGATGGGATAAAAGTGCTTAATTTAGAGAATTGTGAAGATTTAATAAAATAGTGTGTATAGAGTATTCAGTACGATGCCTGGCACCTGGTGAACACTGAATTATAAGCAGTGGCCAAGTCCTCTGTAACTCACGTGGTTTATCACACGGTCTCTCATATCCTCTTAACTTCCTGGCCTCTTAACCATCACAATAGGTTCTTTTTAGGTTATCCATGAATCTTTCATGATGAAAGTGATTCATTCTGTGTAATATCCAAACTCCTGAATTATGGGGTTTGAGTTTTTCATGATCTGGCTCCAAGCTCCATTTCTTATTTCATTTTCTATCTCATCATTCCCATTCACTCTGGTTTCAGCTAACTGGGATCGTGTTCACTGATGCACACAGGCCAGATCCCATTCATTCAGCGAGATGTTGTCAAATATCGATTACATACCTTGTGTGGGTTTATGTGCTATGAATGCAAAGATGAAAAAAATGACAGCTCCAGATCTTTAGGAGTTAGCATTTTAGCTGAGAAGAGACATCCATAAAGAAATAACCATAATACATACGATAGGTGCTATGCGGGCCCCAGAGTGGTGTCTCAGGCCTGAGAGAGGTCATCAAAGAGGAGATACTTCGCGTTAAGCCATGTGATTACCGTCTTCCTTTTTAGACTCCATTTCTTGCTCATGCTGTTTCTTCACTTGGAGTACTCTTTCTTCTTCTTGTTTCTGTCTGTGACTCAGGTTTTTTTTGTTTTCGAGATTGGAGTCTTGCTCTTATTGCCCATGCTGGAGTGCAATGGCGTGATCTCAGCTCACCACAACCTCCACCCCTTGGGTTCAAGCCATTCTCCTGCCTCAGCCTCCTGAGCAGCTGGGAGTACAGCTGCCTGACACCATGCCCAGCTAATTTTTTGTATTTTTAGAGATGGGGTTTCAACATGTTGGCCAGGCTGGTCTCAAACTCCTGACCCTGTGATTCGCCTGCCTCGGCCTTCCAAAGCGCTGAGATTACAGGCGTTAGCTACCTCGCCCAGCCACTGTTACTCAGTTACAAGAGCTCGCTCAAAAACCCACTCAACTGTGAACATGCCCTGAAGCGTCTAGTGCTGTATAGTTCTGCTATACACGCTTTTCACCTTCAGTATGCTAATAACACTTGTTTTAATCTCCTTGCAAACAGGAAATGCCTCTCAGTGGGAACTTTGCCCATAAGTTTATGCATTTTTTTCTTCCATCAGTAGTAGGCATCCCTTATCCCCTAACTCCTACTCATCCAATACAACTTTTCTCAGGCAGTGAGAAAAAAATTAACCTCAGTTACTGAGGTTATTAAAAAAATAAACCAGACACGTTGGAGAGAGATACTGGTGCAGCCACTGCTGACTCTCAGCCAGCAATAGGGGGACTTGGGGGAAAACAAGCAGGTTTAAGCAACTGCCGTAGGCCAAAAAATCTGCTCCTTAGGGGTTTAGTTTCTCATTTGTTTATGGAAAGCCGTTTCTCTTTCTTATAGAATCTCAATGAGAGCTTCAAGTACTTTTTTTTATAGGTAACATCTGTGTCTCTAAGGATTCAATCAGAAGGCACGTAAAAATACATACGTATTTATATATTTTCTATATCCTATACAACATACACAAACAAATACAAATAATGGAATTTAACTGTTGCATTTACATAGTGTGATCTAGACCAACTAGACACATTAAAAAAGGAAAATTATTTCCAATTATTTCTCTTTAATTTTGGATTCATGCTTCTAAATGTAAAAAGACATTCAACATATTCTTCCATTTCCCTTGTATTACATTATGTTTTATCTATGCATAAAATAAATCAGCATATTAATATCCACCTGAAGTTTTCTGTTACTTTGAGGCTTGGGAGGGCTAGGAATAGAAATCCATTGACAGTTTGTTTACAGCTACAGATTCAGTTCTGATGGGTTATGACTGTCATAGTGACAATGGGCTAGAATATTTGGGGTCAGGACATGTGGCGCTCTCCTATGGCTGCTGGCCTGTGCATTGTCTCCTCTCCAGAAGCTCCCTGTCCCTCTTGGCTGCACAGTCATCTCCCCTATTGTCCAGTCCAGTCCAGTCCAGTCCTAGGGATTCAGCTTAAGTTACCTCGTGCCCTCCCTCCATGCACTTTCTGCCATCAAACAACATTTTTTTTTTTGAGATGGAATCTTGCTTTGTCACCCAGGCTGAAGTGCAGTGGCATGATCCTGGGTCACTGCAATTTCTGTCTCCTGGGTTCAAGTGATTCTTCTGCCTCAGCCTTTCTAGTAGCCAGGATTATAGGTGCCGATCACCATGCCCTGCTAATTTTTTTGTATTTTTAGTAGAGACGGGTTTCACCATGTTGGCCAGGTTGGTCTCGACCTCCTGACCTCAGGGAATCTGTCTGCCTCAGCCTCCCAAAATGCTGGGATTACAGTCATGAGCCACTGCGCTCAACCCAAACAATAATTTCTTTTAATCATCCTCATAGTCCCTGTTCTCATTGTCTTTGCTCAGGTCCTTACCATTTGTCGGGCTGGGTTTCTGCAATAGCTTCAGAGTCATGTCCATTTCTCTCTTAACTCTTCCTCTTCCAATTGTATCATTTCTTCTACTGCCAGAGTGGTTTTCCTGAGAACATATCAGATTATGCCCCCCTGTCACTTGTGATCCCCCAGTAGCACTTGACTTTCACCAGCATAAAGACCTTCATTGTTTGGCCCAAGTCTGTTCCTCCAAGGTCATCGCCAGCACTCCCTCACATGCAGCTTTGCCCTGCCCTTCGGGGTTAATTTGATTTCCCCAGAGGTGCTCTCTCATCCTCTGTGCCCTCGTGTACCCTATTCCCTTCTTGGATGGTCCCTTCTCTGCTGTGTCTGTCTAAGGCTTTTTCTTCAAGATCAACTCCAAGAGTCACTTAGATTCGCTCTGAAATAAATGGCTTCATGAATGTGAAATGTTTGGATAAATTAAAGGCAAATATCTTCATAACTTAAAATTCCTTCTAGAATCTTCCCTGAACAGTCCATTTCCTTGAATCCAGCCTAATAACTAGCCTCTCGCTCCCAGATTAAATTAGGTGCTGCTTAGGGCTTCCGTGGCAGATGGCATATGAGCACAGTGAGGTAAAGATTTTGGTAGATGCATCTGTCTCATCCACTCACCTGTGAGTTCTTTAAGGGTAAGGGTTTGCAAAATGAGAAGGAATTTCGTGTTCTTTAACAGACTATGGAATGAGTGAGTGAGCACTGAGGTTAAATGAGACAGTTAATACGTGAATGAAGTGTTCATGTTTAGGCCCTGTGTTCATCTTTCTCCCTTCCTCCTACTACTTGTAGAGTGAAGTATGAAGAAGTTGTTCTTACATTTTGATTTTTACCCTACTCATCACAGCACAAGATAGAGGAGACTCTATTCATTTTCAGTTGCAAATAACCAAATCCTCTACTTCTACTGGCTTTAAAGATTAGTAATTTTTATTTTACATGACAGAAAGTTCAGAAATAGGGCAGTTTCGAGGTTGGTTAATTTGGTGGCTCAATAGTGTCACTCGAGATCCAGGTTCCACGTCTCTGTTGCGCCATCCTTACCCAGGTGACCTACCTTCTCTAGTAGTGGCAAGATGGCTGCTTCAGTTTCACAAACCCTTTGAGGGACAATAAGAAGGGCAGAAAATGGGATCTCATTGACCAGACCTGGGCCACATGCCCCTTCCTAAGGTCATCATTCATTGCTATGACTGCCATACACTAACCAAATGCACCTCTTGGATCTGGACCCAGCCTTTCTCATGTTTTTAAAGGAGTGTGGACACCTGAAGAGAATCATGGTTCATCTGTGATTCTGGATCACAGGAAGAAAGAGCAGCAGTCAATGGGGAGGGCTTTCCAAATTGTTTTATTGTTTCCACTACATAACAACAACAACAACAACAACAACAAAATTGCTTTCAATTGACAGGCTAGTGAAAAGCTGCCTTAAGTAAGTATATTGTTTTCAGCTTGTACCTCTTAGCAGTGAAAAAATAGCAAGAGGAAACTGAAACCAATGCTGAATGTGGAGGAAAAAAAAACCCAAATGTTACTCCCTGGAAGGAAAGTTTTTGATCTTACAAACTAGCTGCTTTTATTCTTTAGCTTCCAAAGTCCATAAAAATGCTTCTAAGCAAAATTAACTTCCAAGTCCATAAAAATGTGATTTATCATTTACAACATGACATTTATAGTATCCTTTTTTGGTCCTGGCAAGGGAAACTGAGAGAAAGGTGTGAAGACCTCCTAGTCTTTGAAGATGACTAATGATGCAGTATATTGTTACTTATATTTCTGAAATCAAAGTATGCCATTGTATTCATTCAAATCTAACTAGTAAAGGAATTTATATACACTTTTTAAACATAATTTATATAATAAAAATATTTAAATATGCAGCCTTCTGTAATTCAGTGAAACATATTATCGAACAGGAACTAAAGCTTGAATTTTGTTCTACAGTTGATTCTCAATAGTGCCTAGCATAGTAGGAGCCATTAAATGTGTTTGTATATGCTTATAAGTGCATGGATGTGGATTTTACATTTCAGTATACCATCTTAGATACTTTTTTCCAATAAGGTGATTATAAATATGTATAATAATAAATATGGTTCTATTTCCAAATCATGTACACACACAAAATTTAAAAAAAATTTTGTTAAAAACTAATACAGCTACAGACTTCATATATACGGTGGAAAGACTGTTAATTAAAAACAAAGCAAATGTTAATATTTATTAGAAAGCCTGCTTATTTGTCTCTAATCCATAAAAATTTAGGTGTTTTCAACTTTGTTTTGCATCCTGCAAAAAAGAAAGATCAGATTTTAAGAGAAAATGATAAGTAAACTATAGTATGGTTGCTATGTTTTGGGACAATATAATATCTACAGTAAATTGAAAGTCTGTGCTCATATGGAGAAATATCGGTTATACCGGTTCTGTGTTTTACAAAGCTCTGTGCTGACTTTGACTACTTCTAAACAAAGTATTTTATGCAGAGGGCTGAGCTACTAACTAGCAACTACATGTGGATTCAGGTTGGGAGTACCCAGACTGCTGATTTTGCAAGTTTTATTACGGGAGAGAAATGAAAGCTGGAGAGAGCGATTGACTTTTTGCTTTTACTTCCTAGACCATTACTTCAACTCTCAATTACACATTGCCTATATTGACACAGGCTTCGTCTACTGGCGAGAGTAAAAGCCAGTCAATGGATGTTGATCCAAGAAAGAAGTGTGTAAGTGTTCAAGGGTGTATTAGGTGCTCAGAATTGTATAAAGGGCTCAGGGTGGTGGTAGGTACTAGGTATTTTACTGATTTCTGTAATTCACATCAAGTAGTTTACATGGGGTAGATAAGCATGTTTCCTGTGGAATAATTAGGGCATAATGCAAAGCAATGACAAATTTCATGTAGCAGTGGATGTAAGTCTCATGGGCCTGAGCTAGGGTTGTAGTAGTAGAAGAGTAGCTGGGATTGAAAGTTTATATATTTTTTATACATATAAAAATTCATATAATATAAATTTATATAACTATATTAATACAATTAACATATATATTATATTAATATAGTAATTAATTCAATAATTAATACATTAATATAAATATATATCATGTTATATAAATATATGAATTGATTCAATAATATATTAATATAAATATATAATAAAATTTATATAATATACAAAAAAATAATATAAATTTTAATGTTTCTGGCATATTATGTTAATATTAAGATAAACATGTTAATATCATATATCTATTAATAATAGTTACAATATTATGCTAGGAACATAAAAAAAGAGAGATGTAAATTTATGTACTTAAATAAAGTATTGAATAAGTTTTTTATAAAATGGTTGGCCAGAGAAAGTAGATAGCTTGGTAGATTATCAAGAAATTCAGTAAGTGTTGAAGGTTTGTAGGAGTGAGGTCCAAAAAGCTCTTGGAAAAGGCCATATATTACCACCATGCACAGCAATCAGAGAAGGTAATGGGAAATGTTGATCCCTTTTTTTTAAAGATAGAAAGCTGCTAAGGAATGACATGAAAAAGGCATTCATGGCATGTAGATATATTCCTTAGAAAAAAAATTCTTCCACTCCTAACAGGAAATTCAGTAGATAGAGGAACCAAAATGAAAAGGTCACTGCCTTTTGAACCATTAAATAAATCGATCTTGGCTACTCTGCATAAACATGATCTTGCACTAGCACTCTAGTGCACTGATTGTGTTTGCAATGTCACTGATTATCCTTAAGAATTTGCATATAATAGAAAAGATCTCTACAATTTAGTAAATGAACGACTTTAAAAGGGTCCCACTAGGGAACAAAGTAGCCATGGCTGTAATCTAACAACTGTTTGAAGAAGTCCTGGGTAGTGACAGCCTGGTCTTACATTCGGTCACACTACCTTATCTCTTACTGTGATATGGTAAAGGGATTGGTAGGAAAAAGGAAATTGGTAGGAAAAAAGACAGATTTTATCTATATCGATTTTAGCAAGAATTTTGGTATTGTCTTTCCATAATGAAATTGAGAAGGGCAGTTTGACTCTAGCTTTTTGCATCTGTGAGTTAATTGTTCGAGACAATAGACACCGTGGATCACCTTCTTTTTATAATCATTTACAACTGCTTACAAAAATCTGAATATATGCAGAGTTAGAGTTGCAAGAGAGATAAAACCCAGTGCCCCTCTGGGGCACTATGGAGACAGACATAAACAAGAAACAATACACGTAACATATAGCGAGCTTCATTTGTGTGATAAATAGTAAATGGCACCTTAAAGAAAATACTTTTTTAAAGGATTAAAATAAATACCATAATCTTTTAAGTCTAAAAAACAATGTTTTTACTATTTTTAGAGATAAATTACTAAAGTACGCCAGGAATGTGGTTTTAAGAAAAATAAAATCAACAGTGTAAGAGATCAAAACACCAAGACCTGAGAGTATGTATTAGGAATGATGGTAGCGCTCTCATTTTCTACTTCTCTGAAACAACGTTTCTCAGACATGCAAGGAGTCACCTAGGATCTTGCTAAAACACAAATTCCGATTCAGGAGTTGGAGTAGGCCTGAGAATCTGCATTTCTAACAAGCTCTCGGATGATGCTGGTGCTCCTGGTGCTAACCCACACTTTGAGTAATGGCAAGGGGATGGACCATGTTGGACTAGAAACACTAATCTGCTATGGAAATCCATGTTGGTTAGACTCTTGAATCCTTGGACCAAAGGATCTAGAAAGTTTTGAGCCAGAGATAAGGGAAAATTAAATTTGCCAGAAAGGATGAAAAAAGTTACTATCATGCGGTACTTTATTTTATTTTTATTTATTTTTGTGATGGAATCTTGCTCTGTTGCCCAGGCTAGAGTGCAGTGACACAACCTCAGCTCACCGCAACATCCACCTCCCAGGTTCAAACGATTCTCCCACCTCAGCCTCCCAAGTAGCTGGGATTACAGGCATGAGCCACTGCACCTGGCCTAGTCCTTGTTTCTTAAAGAGAAATTATTTGAATGTCAGTTAAATGCACTGTCTCAGTGGTTTTAAATAGCTCTAAAACTACAAGGGACCTAGGTGGTTCAGGGAAGGAGATTCTCTCTCTCTCTCTCTTTTTTTTTTTTCTGTTTTTCCTATTGATAGAGTCATTGACTCTGTTTGGGAAATCATTTATAATGAAAATGTTATTTTCCTGCTCTCTGACTAATATTAAGCTTTTATAGAGTTAAAGCTGATATTAAATTAGGATTCAAGTAAGTTTTATCAGCTGACCATGCTCACATTTTTTGTTTCCTTTTTCTACAAACTTCAAAATAGTTCACAATCTTTTAGGAATTTTTAATTTTTGTATGTTTCCCTCTATAGGAAAATATCCAGTAAAACCATATGGGAGTCATAATTTTAGTTTTAAATGTGAAAGATCTGGATATATATCTCTCTGTGTATACCTTGTTCTAGGGATACAGCAGTAAACAAAACAAAGTGCCTGTCCTCATGGAATTTGCATTCTAGCTGCAGAGATGCAGATTATAAACAAATAGGTGATTAAATCTATAAAGATTTCAGATGGTGCAAAGCACAGCAAATGTACAGCAGAAAAACAGACATGGGGAAATGGAGCTCTGTGGTGGGGGGTGGTGGGTTACTGTCTTAAATCAGACACTTGGGGAAGGCCTCCCTAATAAGATGACATCTGAGCCATGAAAGCGTGCCATTTGGATTTCTGGAAGAAAAGTGTTTTTTTTTAGAGACAGGGTCTCGCTATGTTGCCCAGGCTGGAGTGCAGTGGCTATTCACAGGCGCGATCCCACTACTGATCAGCACGGGAGTTTTGACCTGCTTTGTTTCCAACCTGGGCCGGTTCACCCCTCCTTAGGCAACCTGGTGGTCCCCTGCTCCCGGGAGAAGAAGAGTGTTCTAGGTAGAGGAAAGAGCACATTTGTATTGGACACTTATTGGGCACCACAAATCCTCTCTTTTTATTACTCCAGCCACTGCTGCAGGGATCAGTCCTACGGCTTCACTCAGCTTCACAGAAGTGTAATCCAATGGCAGCTCCATTGGGGCCTGCGTTATCTACATTCACATGCTTTTGATTCCCGACCTAGGACAATGACAACTTCGTCGTCGTCTTCGTCTTCTTCTCCTTCTTCCTCTTCCTTCTTCTTCCTTCTTTCCTTTGCTTCTCCTCCTCCTTCTTCTTCTTCCTCTTCTTTCTTCTTCTTCTGAGACAGGGTCTTGCTATGTGCTCCTGGGCTCAAGTGAACATCTGACCTAGGACTTCTTTGGTGCTACATCATAGGTGTACCAGCAGAAACCCATTTACCACTCATGCTTGCACAACCCAGAAATGCCAGGGAGTTCATGCTGATGTGGCCACTCTTGACCAATAGGAAACTGGAGCCTATAGATAAATTTCACCCCCTTTGAAATAAGACAATGAAGAATTTGCAAAGGAGATCCTGAGGGAAAGAAGTTTACCCCACTTCCCTTTTAGGGATGATTTATTCTCTTAAGGTATGCAATAACTTTGTAAGAACTGTAGATTTTGTCATAATAATGATAAAAGTATCAGCAAACTTGAAAAAGAGGAATAAGTATTGGTAGCAACAACTCTATTGCTAATATCTTTGTTTTTAATCAGTGATTCTAAGGTACAAAGAGTAATTCAAACAACAGTATCAGGTTTCTTATGATCCCAAAGCTAATGGCAAGCCTTTGATTTTCCAAAGTTGTTTCCTTTTAAAAAGTTTCTATTCTCGACTGGGCGCAGTGGCTCATGCCTGTAATCCCAGCACTTTGGGAGGCTGAGGCAGGCGGATTATGAGGTCAGGAGTTTGAGACCAGCCTGGTCAATATGGCGAAACCCTGTCTCTACTGAAAATACTGAAATTAGCTCAGTGTGGTGGCACATGCCTGTAATCCCAGCTACTCAGGAGGCTGAGGCAGGAGAATTACTTGAACCTGGGAGGGGAAGGTTGCAGTGAGCCAAGATTGCACCATTGCACTCCAGCCTGGGCGACAGGGTGAGACTCCATCTTAAAAAAAAAAAAAAGAAGTTTCTATTCTTGGCCAGGCATGGTGGCTTATGGCTATAATCCCAGCACTTTGGATGGTCAAAGCAGGAGGATTGCTTGAGCTGAGTTTAAGATCAGCCTGGACAACACAGCGAGACTTCAACTCTACTAAAAAAAAAAAAAATTAGTCAGGCATGGTGACATATGTCTGTAGTCTCAGCTACTTAGGAGGCTGAGTTGAGGTGGGAGCATCGCTTGAGCTCAGAAGATTGAGGCTGCAGTGAACTTGATCATGCTACTGCACTCCAGCCTGGGTGACAGAGTGAAACCTTGTTTTTTCAAAAAAAGTTTCTGTTTTCACTGACTTTATAAAGTGAGATAAGGACAGATCCACAGATTCACTAATTTTACTGACTAGACAGAAGACTTGAATAGCGAGTGAGGCTGGGTAATATCATTCTTATTTCTAGGTTCATATATTGAATTCCTTGTTTAGAATTACTTACTCCACAATAGGAATAAACTGAGCCCAGTCTTAACAGATATCCTTTGCAGTTCTACTGCAGTCTGAGGATTTTTTTTACCATCCCATAGGTTGATTTTTGAAAGATATGAATTTGTAACGACTTGCTAACAATGAGGCCTTTATCTGAATCTCATTTTGTTTGAGACAGATCATTGAAAGAGAAATGCATTGAACTATATCATCTTAGAATCGAAAGAGATTTTAAAGCCTATAATCCCAGCACTTTGGAAGGCCGAGGTGGGTGGATCACGAAGTCAGGAGATCAAGACCATTCTGGCCAACATGGTGAAACCTCATCTCTACTAAAATACAAAAAATGAGCTGGGCATGGTGGTGGGTGCCTGTAATCCCAGCTACTCGGGAGGCTGAGGCAGGGGAATTGCTTGAACCTGGGAGGTGGAAATTGCAGTGAGCTGAGTGACAGAGTGAGATTCTATCTCAAAAAAAAAAAAAAAAAAAGCCTTTAAGGCTAACTTTCCAATCAAAGTACTCAAGTACCATCACATTTTCTGATCCTGATGATGTATGTGTTTTAGTGGATTTTTAACATTTCATTATTTTTGGGGTCAACTAAACACCCATATCTTTTTCCACATTCAGTTGCCATTCACATTAGGTAGGTTCTCTTCAATCTAGAATCCTTTAACAGATTTTTCATTTATTTGCGTCAGTTTAATTAATTAACACATTTAATCCGAATTATTTTATTGTATTTATTTATTTATTTTGAGATAGAGTTTCTCTCTTGTTGCCCAGGCTGGAGTGCAACGGTGTGAACTCTGCTTGCTGCAACCTCTGCCTCCCAGGTTCAAGCAATTCTCCTGTCTCAGCCTCACAAGTAGCTGGGATTACAGGTGCCCGCCACCACTCCCTACTCATTTTTGTATTTTTAGTAGAGATGGGGTTTCACCATGTTGGCCAGGCTGTTCTTGAACTCCTGATTTCAGGTGATTCCCCTGCCTTGGCCTCCCAAAGTGCTGGCATTACAGGCGTGAGTCACCATGTCTGGCCTTAATCAGCATTATTTACTGAGTGTTTATCATGTGGCAGGCACTGTGCTCTACTTTGTGGATACAAGTCTGACAGGGCATGTAGTATGTACCCTCAGAGCGCTTACAGTATTGCAGGTACTATGGGATACATCAACACACAATTGCAAGCCAGCAGAACACAGCACTCAATGGGAACGCTCAAGAGACCCAACTAACCCAGCTCAGAGGATGCATTAGGAAAGGTGTCCCAAAGGAACTGGTGTCTGACATGGGACTATGCCCTCTTCTGCTTCAGGGGCAGGATGGGAAGGTTATATGCGAGGATTTAGAGGGTGCAAAGACTCAGACACTGAAGGAGAGAGAATGCAGATCCCAGGACCCAGAACTGGTTTAGTATGTTGATTTGTGTTATCGAGTGTGCAGCAAAGAGAGGAGAGAGAGGGTGGGGTGGGTGGAAGGCAAACTGGGCCTAGATCTTGAAGGGTCTAGAAAATCATACTGAAGAGTATGGGTTTTATCCTCAAGCCGTAGTACACCATCAACGTGTTTTGAGAAAGGCAGTCCTGATCAGATTGGCCTTTAGAAAGATAACTGTGGGTGGTTATCTTTCTACCTGTTCAGGAGGTACTGAATGTTTTCCTCCATCTGTAGTCAAAAAACCAACCTCTCCATCCCCCATGCAGGTGTTCCTAGTTCCCATCTGCAGCATGAACATACTTTGTACTCTCATTCCTCACAGTCCAGTGCCCGCTATTATTGGCCCTACAAATCCTGCTCCGAGTTTGCAGTCTCATCTGGACACATTTCTGCCCTTCTCCTGGTGTCTGGCTGTTACCTGGATGCTTTCATTTTCTCACATGCTCATCCCTCAGAGTTCAGAGGTGGAGGGCAGGGATCTCCCTTGCTTTTTTTTTAGACTGAGTCTGGCTCTGTCGCCCAGGCTGGAGTGCAGTGGTGTGATCTTGGCTCACTGCAACCTCGGTCTCCCGGGTTCAAGCGATTCTCTTGCCTCAGCCTCCCGAGCAGCTGGGACTGACTACAGGCACGCGCCACCATGCCCGGCTACTTTTTGTGTTGTTAGTAGAGACGGGGTTTCACCATATTAGTCAGGCTGGTCTTGAACTCCTGATCTTGTGATCCGCCCACCTCGGCCTCCCAAAGTGAACCACCGCGCCTGGCCATCTCCATTACTTTCTATTGCTGCTTCCAGATCACTCCGTGTCATCTTCATCTTCAAGCTCTTGCTCCACAGAGGTACATGTCACTGCTCCTCCTCACTGCTGTCATCCATGACCCTCCAGCTCCATCTCCTTCATCAAGGATGTGAATAGCAGGCTCACAGTCTTTCCCAGCACTCTGCCCTCTACTTTCAGTCTCGAGAGTTCTTGTGGTTGATACATCCCATCCCCTGGCTTGAAGTGTGCACTCCTCACCTCCAGCGGTCTCTTAGTGCTCCCACTCCAACAGCCCATTGCCGCATGCCCTGCATGCTGTCTTCACCCCACACTGCAGTTATTCCAAAATTACTAATTTGAAATTGCTAAACTGCTCCCAAATTGTTCATTAAAATTACTAATTCAGAATGCTCACTTTCTGATCATGATTCTCATCTTTCCAGTGTGCTTATGAAACTACTTCCATGCCTATAAAACTCAGAGCCTGAAGGAACAGTGAATTTGTGCTTATGGTCTGGCTGGTTCCCAAAGAGAGGAGATGGGCATGAGAAGAGAATGCTCATCTCTTCCCTTCAAACTCACTAGTCCGGGGGAGAAAGCCCAAGAATGTCACTCTCTAGAGTTTCTTTCCCATGAAAATAGGTGGCATCCTCACCCCTCTGCCCAATTTCCTGGCTTAGCCATTTTGGGTTTATTATTAAGCCTTCAAGCATCCAGGGACTGGGCTTGAAGAAGGGAAGCTCCCATAAACCTACCAGCGACTGCAGTTATGCAATATAAATATTTCCCCAGACATCTTTTAAGTGGGTTAAAATGGAGAACTATCAGGCCAGGCACAATAGCTCACACCTGTTATCTCAGCACTTTGGGATGCCGAGGCAGGTGTATCACCTGAGGTCAGGAGTTTGAGATAGCCTCACCTATATGGTGAAACCCCATCTCTACTAAAAAATACAAAAATTAGCCAGGTATGGTGGCGGGCACGTGTAATCCCAGCTACTCAGGAGGCTGAGGCAGGAGAATCGCTTGAACCTGGGAGATGGAGGTTGCAGTGAGCAAAGATCGCGCCCTTATTGCGCTCCAGCCTGAAAGAGTAAAACTCCGTAAAAAAAAAAAAAAAAGAAAAGAAAAAAGAAAAGAACAGGACAATGATCAACATAACCTAAGGTTGAACATTCACTTTATACACTATTTCCCATCCCAAATCATGGCCAGGTACATCTAGGCATTTTAGAGAATCTACAATAAGATTAAATATTCACATAAGAATACTCTAGTAATAAAGTATAACCAACATAAAGTTGCCCCAATTTGAATAAAAATCCCCTCCATTATCACTCTTTTAGGAAGAAATCCAAGACCAAAGATGAAATTCCCTAATAAGTTAGAGCTGAAATAAGTTAAAGTGCAAAAGAATTGAATCCAAAATTCATCCTCTCCAATTTCTTACTCTGCTCAGTTTTAACCCAAGGGTTTCTTTCCTTCAGAAGTCAAAGTCTTCATGACCTCAGAGGTTGTATTAATTCACCATCAAGGCTCTTATGTGTCACCTTTTTAAAAATAAAATATCCAAAGAATTAACAGGATATACAAAATTGTCACGGCAATAGCCAATGCCCATGCAATTTAGAAAACAAAGAAATCCTCAGCCCAAGGGCAGCCATTTCAAGCAAAATGATGTTCCCAGAATTCAGGACCCAGACTTACCAAAAGCCATGGCAGAGGCTCAGTGGAAAATCCTTCTTGTCTCCAGTCTTGCTAACACCCCTGTTCTTTGATGCCAGCTATTATTTTATGACCCATGAAGTAAACTTGATTGAGAGAATACTTCTGTCAAGAGGTAAATTGATTGATTTTCATATGTTGAACCATCTTTGCATTCCTTGTATAAATCCTCTTTGGTCATGGGCCACAGTCATTTTTATATGTTGCTGAACTTGGTTGCTAGTATTTTGTGGAGGATTTTTCCCGCTATCATCATAAGGCATTTGGTCTGTAGTTTCCTTTTCTTGTGACGTCTTTTTTTTCAGTTTTGGTATCAACTAATACTAGCCTCATTGAATGATTTGTGAAGTGGCCTCTCCTCTTTTGTTTTTGGGAAGAGTTTGTGACAAAATGGTACTAATTCCTTTTTAAACATTTGATAGAATTCACCATTGAAGCCATATGATACTGGGCTTTTCTTTGTGAGAAGTTTTTTGGTTACCAGTTCAATCAAAATAATATACCATGTTAATGGAGTAAAATACAAAAATAACATGATCACCTCAATGGATACAGAAAAAGCATTTGATAAAATCCAACACCTTTTTATGATTAAAAAAAAAGCTTGATAAACTATGGTAGAAGGGAAGGGAACTTTCTCAGTCTTCAAAAAACCCACAGCTAACATCAGATGTAATAGAGACAGGCCAGAATCTTTCCTCCTAAGAACAGAAACAAAAAACAAGATCAGAAACAAGAAAAGGATGTCTTCTTTTGCTACTGCAATGCAACATTGTACTGGAGATTGTATTTGGGACAATTAGACAAGAAAAAGAAATAAAAGAAATCCAGATTTAAAAGAAAGAAGTAAAAACAATCTCTACTTGTAAATGACATCATCCTAAGGATCCACAGAAAGACACAAGAAAATCTATTAACTATTAGAGCTACTAAATAAGTTCAGCAAGGTTGTAGGACACAAGTTCAACATACAAAAACTAGTTCTATTTCTATGCACTAGCAGTGAAAAATCAAAAAATGAAATTAAAAAACAAATCCAAGGCCAGTGTAATGGTTCACGCCTGTAATCCCAGCACTTTGGGAGGCTGAGGCTGGCAGATCACCTGGTTGGGAGTTCGAGACCAGCCTGACCAACATGGTGAAACCCCGTCTCTACTAAAAATACAAAATTAGCCAGGCGTGGTGGAGCATGCCTGAAATCCCAGCTACTTGGGAGGCTGAGACAGGAGAATCGCCTGAACCCGGGGGCAGAGTTTACCATGAGCCAAGATGGTACAATTGCCCTCCAGCCTGGGCAACATGAGCGAAACTCTGACTCAAAAAAAAAAAAAATTCATTTACAATAACATTAATAAAACTTCAAAATAAATTTAACCACAAAAGTGATGCTTAAAATTTATAATTTTTTTATTGCTTTTGTAGAGGAGAGAATTTTTGGAGACCCTTATTCAACTATTTTCATTAGTTTTTTGGAAGGGACAGGGTCTTGCTTCATTGCCCAGGCTGGAGTGCAGTGGTGTGATCATGACTCACGGCAGCCTCAACCTCCTGAGCTCAAGCTCCTCCCACCTCAGCCTCCCAAGTACCTGGGACTACAGGCAAGCACCACCACATCCAGCTAGATTTTTTATTTTTGTAGAGACAAGGTCTCACTATGCACTGGTCTTGAACTTCTGGCCTCAAGAAAAGCCTCCTACCTTGTCCTCCCAAAATGCTGGGATTACAGATGTGAGCCCACTGCACCTGGCCCACCATTTCAATTAAGATTTTGAACCTGCTTTTTAATTTGGCTGCTTTTCTTCTCTAACATAGGTGGGGTGTGCTCTGGGTACTGGAGTGATGTACCTTCTTTCCTTTTACTTTTTTAGTGCTTTAGGGATCAGATTATTGGTTTTTTGTTTTGTTTTGCTTTTTTTTTTACATAGTCCTTTATAATGTAGGTTATTTCTTGTGGTCTTTTCTCATAGTAAGAGATATAAAATCAGCCAGTTTTAAATCTGTCAAAAGCATTCTTGTTCAAACACATTTTGTCTACCTTACCTTTCTGGATTGGATGATCCCACCCATCACTAACATTTAATTTAGACCGGGATACAACCTATTACTGTTCTTCTTGGGTGTTGGAAGCAGAAAAGTTCCTCTTCAAAGTTTTCTTTCTTGTTTAAGAAAATTTCATAAATGTTAGAAATAATAGTCTGTTTTAAACACTTTCTTCAAAAGCCTTCTTGCCTTTTTGCTAGAAGCCCTATAGTATGTAGCTGTTAAACATGCTTACAGGCATGTAGTACCATTGTATGTCCTTGTACTTTAACCAAGATATCTGTGCTGGACGTGCTCATGGGCATGTCCCAGCTAGCAGCCTATTCCCCTTCCTTATTTGGACTTCCCTTTTCTGCTCTCCATCATTTTTACCTGTTTAGAAAAGTTTCAGGTTATTAGTCAATCAGGTTTTAGTTTAGATTGTGAGGTCTGACTCCAGCCAACAGGGATCAGACATAGCAGTAAGGACAACCCCAACGCATAAGAAATAAATATGTCTGTTTTCCTTTGTTTGTTGTACTCTTGTGGCAAGATTGCTAGTGGGAGTACCCTTTCTGCAGAATGTAAAAAAAAATTGCTTTGCTGAGAGATCCTTTGTCCCAGTACTAATTTTTCTTTGCTGAAGCAAAAAGAAACATTTTATACATAACACTGGGTTTCATTAATATGGTCCCAACTTTGCTATGCCCGCCCTTAGCATCTTAGTCTTACAAATTTCTTTGGTATGTTTTCTTAGGACTTAGACAATATCTGTAATATGTAACCATCTATAATAATTGTTTTATCCTGAAAGTTACTCAATTATCTTTTTTTTGAGTTTTTAAAAATTTACTCAATTATTTTTATTTATTTGCTCTGTAGTAAAGGTGAAGATAGATCTGGATAGTCTTACAGAAGTAATAATCCTCAGACAAAATGTAACAGAATTTTAGAAATTATTTATTATATTTTAAGTTCTGGGGTACATGTGCAGATCATGCAGGTTTGTTACATAGGTATACACGTGCCATGATGGTTTGCTGCATCCATCGCCCTGTCATCTACATTAGGTATTTCTCCTAATGCTATCCCTCCCCAATCCCCCAACCCCTTGCTATTCCTCCCCTAGCCCCAACCCCTCACAGGCCTCCGTGTGTGATGCTCCCCTCCCTGTGACTGTGTGTTCTCATTGTTCAACACCCACTTATGAGTGAGAACATGTGGTGTTTGGTTTTCTGTTCTTGTGTCAGTTTGCTGACAATGATGGTTTCCAGTTTCTTCCATGTCCCTGCAAAGGACTTGAACTCATCCTTTTTTACGGCAACATAGTATTCCATGGTATATATGTGCCACATTTGCTTTATCCAGTCCATCATTGATGGGCATTTGGGTTGGTTCCAAGTCTTTGCTATTGTAAACAGTGCTGCAATAAACATCCAAGTGCATGTCTCTTTATAATAGAACAATTTTAATCCTTTGAGTAATGGATTAAATTAATCCAGTAATGGGATTGATGGTTCAAATTGTATTTCTAGTTCTAGATTCTTGAGGAATTGCCACACTATCTTCCCCACAAACATATGTAAAAAGCTCATCATTACTGATCATTAGAGAAATGCAAATCATAACCACATTGAGTAGTTTATAATTTTAATAAAGTTTATCATTTCTTCTTTCATGAAGCATATTTTTGGTGTTATATCTACAAGTTAATTGACAAACCCAAATTTATGTGAAGTTTTTACTGAGTTTTATTTAAAATGATATAACTTTCCATTATACATTTAGGACTATAATTTATTTTGTTAATTTCTGTGTAAGGTGTATGATCTGTGTCTAGATTTGTTTGCTTGTTTTTCATATGGATGTCGAATAGTTCAGAACAACTTATTATAAATTTACCTTTATTAACTTTTTCCTCTCTCTTGTTGAATAGTTTTCTATGTTTATATCATTCTAAACCTAGGCTTTATTATCACATCCAATGATATATGTTCCTTCTTTCACCAGTGCTCATAAACTTACAGTGAGCTTGAAATTGAGTAGTTTCAGTACTCCAGACTTCTTTAATATTTGTCAGCTATTCTAGGCCTTTTGCCCCTCCATATAAACTTTAGAATTAGTTTACTGACATCCACAGTATAATTTCTGGATTGTGAATTGATATTACATTGACTGTATCCATCAAGTTGAGAAGAATAGCTATTATAAAAATATTGAGTGTTCCAATCTAGGAACATGAAAGGTATCTCCATATATTTAGAACTTTAAATTTTTATCATTATTTTATACTCACATAGCCTCTGTACATATTTAAGTAGATTTGGACTTGAATATTCTATTTTAAATTAGTTAAAGTAGTGGGTTCAATTAATCGAGTTTTGAATTATTAACTGGTCTTGCATGCCAGAAATAATCCTACCTGGCATGATGTATAATTCTTCTATATATTGGTGAATTTGATTTATTGTTATTTTGTTGAGAAATTCTAAGTCTATGTTCATGATATATATTATTCTATAGTTTCCTAATTTAAATATTGTTATCGGTTTTTGGTATTAGGGCAAGGCTGAACTCACATAATGAGTTAGAAATGTTCTCTAAGCTTCTAATTTCCAGGAAAAAAAAATCATAGCATTTCTTTCATAATTATTTGGAAGAATCACTGGTGAACTCATCTTGACCTGGCACTATTTGTCAGGTTATCATTTATTGATCCAATTATTTTTATATACATAGGCTTCCTCTATTAAAAATTGAGATATAATAGATATATTAATAGTTTATGTATTTCTCTTGTTTGGGTATTGCTACTTTTTTTCATTGAAGGAATTGATCCATTTCACCTAAATTATCAACTGCTTAAGCATAAAGTTATTCATCGAATACTCATCTTATGAATGTCATAAAATTATTAGCAATGACATCTCTTTCATTTTTGAAACAGGCATTTTAAATAATTATTCTCTTCCTACTCCACCTCTCTCTACTCTAATGTCTTTCTCTTCCTCCTTTTCCTCCTTCTTCTTTCCCCATTCTCTTCTTCTACTCCTTTTCTTTCTTTCTTAATTAGCTTCACAGGAAATATATCAGTTTTATTTAACTCTTTAAAAACTAACATTTGGTTTTATTGATTTGCTCTATGTTTTCCTGTTTTCAATTTCATTCATTTCTGTTTTAATTTTTAAAAATTAACTTTATTTTAGATTTAGGGGGCACACATGAGGTTTGTTACACAGGCATATTATGTGATACTGAGGTTTGGGGTATGGATGATACCATCATCCAGGTAGCGAGCATAGAATTTGATAGGTAGCTTTTCATCCCACATCCCTTCCTCTTCCCTTGTATCCCCTAGTGTCTATTGTTCCCATCTTCCTATCTATGTACAGTCAATGCTTAACTCTCACGTGTAAGTTAGAATATGCAGCATTTGATTTTCTATTCCCATATTAATTTTTATGATTTATTTTCCCCTACATTCTGTAAGTTTAAATTGTTCTTTGATTTTATATCGCAAAAGTTTAAATTATTGATTTCACATCTCATTTCTAAAGTATGCACTTAAAACTATAAATTTGAATCCATGTAGTGCATTGACTACACTAACAAATATTGGTAATTTTTATTTTTATCTACGTTGATTTGTTTTACATAAGACCTCTTTTTCTTAATCTCATTTGTTATTTAGATGTATATTAATTTCCAAATACTTGAGGGTTTTTCCAGCCCTCCTTAGGTTATTGATTTACTGTTTAATGTTATCATGTTCTGACATACTTTATATGATTTCTACTCTTTTAAATGTGTTTAAGTGTGTTATATAGGTCACAATGTGGATATGTTGGTGTGTGATCCAACAAGCTTCAGAAAAATATGTATTATGCAGTTTTATATGGAGTATTCTATAAAGGCTGATGAGATCAAGTTGACTGGCAGTGCTGTTCAGGTTAATTTTTAAAAAGAATTCTGCTTTATCTATTAAAAAAAAAGGTATATGAGTCTTCAACTACAAATTTCAGGCCAATATCCATGATGAACATTGATGCAAAAATCTTCAATTAAATACTGGCAAACCGAATCCAACAGTACATCAAAAAGCTTATCCATCGCGATCAAGTAGACTTCATTGCAGGGATGCCAGGCTGGTTCAACATCCACAAATCTATAACTGTAATCCAGTGCATAAACAGAACCAAAGACAAAAATCACATGATTATCTCAATAGATGCAGAAAAGGACTTCAAAAAATTCAACAGACCTTTTGCTAAAAACTCTCAATAAACTAGGTATTGAAGGACCATATCTCAAAATAATAAGAGCTATTTATGACAAAACCACAGCCAATATCATATTGAATGGGCAAAAACTGGAAGCATTCTCTTTGAAAACTGGCACAAGACAAAGATGCCCTTTCACCACTCCTATTCAACATAGTACTGGAAGTCCTGGTTAGGGACATCAGGCAAGAGAAAAACTAAAGGGTAATCGAATATGAAGAGAGGATATCAAATTGTCCCTGTTTGCAGATGACATGACTGTATATTTAGAAAACCCCATTGTCTCAGCCCAAAATCTCCTAAAGCTGATAAGCAACTTCAGCAAAGTCTCAGGATACAAAATCAATGTGCAAAAATCGCAAGCATTCAAATGCACCAATAATAGACAGAGTGCCAAATCACGAGTGAACGCCCATTCACAATTGCTACAAAGAGAATAAAATTCCTAGAAATACTACTAATAAGGGACGTGAAGGACCTCTTCAAGGAGAACTACAAACTGCTGATCAAGCAAATAAGAGAGGACATAAACAGATGGAAAAACATTCTATGCTCATGGTTAGGAAGAATCAATATTGAGAAAATGGCCATACTGCTCAAAGTAATTTTTATATTCAATGCTATCCCTATTAAGCTACCGATGACTTTCTTCACAGAATTAGAAAAAAACACCTTAAACTTCATGAGAAACCAAAAAACAACCCACATAGCCAAGACAATCCTAAGGAAAAAAAAAAAAAAGCTGGACCATCACACTACCTGACTTCAAACTATATTACAAGGCTACTTCAATCAAAATAGCATGGTACTGGTACCAAAACAGATACATAAGCCAGTGGAACAGAACAGAAGCCTAAGACAGAAAGCCACACAACCACAACCTGATCTTGGACAAACGTGACAAAAACAAGCAATGGGGAAAGTGTTCCCTATTAAATAAATGGTGTTTGGAAAACTGGCTAGCCATATGCAGAAAGCTGAAACTGGATCCCTTCCTTACACCTTACCCAAAATTAACTTTAGATGGATTAAATATTTAAACATGAGACCTAACACCATAAAAACGCTAGAAGAAAACCTAGGCAATACCATTTAGGACATAGGCATAGGCAAGGAGTTCATAACTAAAACATCAAAAACAATGGTAACAAAAGCCAAAATAGACAGATGGGATCTGATTTAACTTAAGAGCTTCTGCACAGCAAAAGAAACTATCAATAAAGGGAACTGGCAACCAACAGAATGGGAAAAACTTTTTGCAATCTACTCATCTTACAAAGGGCTAATATCAAGAATCCACAAAAAATTTAAACAAATTTACAAGAAAGAAACAACCCCATCAAAAAGTGGGAAAGGATATGAACAGACACTTTTCAAAAGAAGATATTTATGCAACCAACAAATATATGAAAAAAAGCTCATCACCACTGGTCATTAGAGAAATGCAAATGAAAACCACATTAAGATACCATCTCATACCAGTTAGAATGGCAATCATTTAAAAATCTGGAGACAACAGATGCTAGAGAGGTTATGGAGAAATAGGAATGCTTTCACATTGTTTGTTGGAGTGTAAATTAATTCAACCATTATGAAAGACAGTGTGGCAATCCTCAAGGATCTAGAAATAGAAATACCATTTGACCTAGTAATCCCATTACTGGGTATATACCCAAAGGATTATAAATCATTATAAAGACACATGCATGCATATGTTCATGGCAGCACTGTTTACAATAGCAAAGACTTGGAACCAACCCTGCCCATCAATGATGGACTGAATAAAGAAAATGTGGCACGTATACACCATGGAATACTATGCAGCCATAAAAAATGATGAGTTCATGTCCTTTGCAGGGACTTGGATGAAACTGGAAACCATCATTCTCAGCAAACTGACACAAAAACAGAGAACTGAACACCACATGTTCTCACTCATAAGTGGGTGTTGAACAACGAGAACACATGGTCACAGGGAGGGGAACGTCAAACACTGGGGCCTAGGGAGTGGGGAACTAGGGGAGGAATAACACAGAGTGGGGGGATTGGGGAGGCATAGCATTAGGAGAAATACCTAATGTAGATGATGGGGCCATGGATGCAGCAAACCACCACCATGGCACCTGTATACCTATGCAACAAACCTACACGATCTGCACATGTACTCCAGAACTTAAAGTATATTAAATTTTTAAAAATAACAAAAAATAATGGATTTGTCTATTTCTTCTTTTATTTAATACTTTTAATCTAAAATATATTGATGGTATATTGTTAGGCACACACACACACAATTATATTGGATTCTTAAAAATCAATCCCATTAACTTTTGTAAAGCTACGCATTATCTCTAATTTTGGTTTGTTTCTGAAATCAGTATATTTTATCTGAGATTAATAAAGATACAGCATCTTTAAAAGTAGTGCTAGCATGGTGTATCTTTCTTTATCCTTTTAATATGTAGTTGTTAGGTAGAATGTCCTGTAAATGTTTGTTACCTTCAGATTTTTAATATCTACTCCCCCGTCTAGAATATTATTTCCATGAGGACAGGAAATTCTGTCTCTCACCAGTCTTGTTTTTTCCTTTATCTCAAACACATAAAACAATGCCTGGAGCACAGTAGGAGCTCAACAACAATGCCTGGAGCATAGGAGGGGCTCAATAATATAAATTAATGCTATAATTTCAGACTCTACAAATAAATGATTTGGGAAAATATAATCCCCATTACTTTTTGCAGGACATAGATATATTTTCACTCAGCAATAAAAATCCACTGATTACTTTTTATTTTTGGAGATGTGTAATAAAAAACAAAAACAGTAATCTCTATAAACTTTTTTTCTTCCCTGTAATTTAAAGGTAAGCCCTGCTTGCTATAAAAAGAGCAAATATAATAATTTCAAACATAAATAAAGTTGAAGGTCTTTTCTGCATCTACTGAGATATCATGTAGTTTTTCTCTACAGTTCTATTTATGTGATGAATTACATTTATTGATGTGCATATAATTGAACCAATCTTGCATTAAGCCAACTTGATCATAATGGATAAACTTCTGGATGTGTTGCTGGATTCAGTTTGCAGGTATTTTGTTGAGAACTTTCCCATCAATGTTCATCGAGAATATTGGCCTGAAGTTTTCTTTTTTGTTGTTGTTTTTGTATCTCTGCCAGGTTTGGGTATTAGGATGATGCTGGCCTCATAGAATGAGTTAGGGAGGAATCCCTCCTTTTCAACTGTTTGAAACACTTTCAGTAAGAATGGTACCAGTTCTTGAATCCATTTGGTACTGGGCTTTTTATTAGTTGGTTAGCTATTTATTTCTGTCTCAACTTCAGAATTCATTATTGGCCAACTCAGGGACTTGATTTCTTCCTGGTTCATACTTGGAAGGGTGTATGTGTCCAGGAATTTATCCATTTCTTCTAGATTTTCTGATTTCTGTGCATAGATACGTTTATAGTATTTTCTGATGGCTGTTCGCATTTCTGCGGGGTCAAGGATGCCCTCTCTCACCACTCCTCTTTAACATGGTATCAGAAGTTCTAGCCAGGGTAATTAGGCAAGAGAAAGAAAAACAAGTATTCAAATAGAAAGAGAAGAAGTCAAACTATGTTTGTTTGAAGATAACATAATCTTATATCTAGAAAACATCAACAGCTCAGCCCAAAAGGCTTTTAAGCTAATAATCAACTTCAGCAAAGTCTAAGCATATAAAATCAACGTGCAAAAATCGCCAGCATTCCAACACACCAATAAAAGGCAAGCCAAGCGCCAAATTACAAATGAACACTCACTCACAATTGCCACAATAAAGAACAAAATACCTAGGAATCCAGCTAACAAGGGAAATGAATCTCCTCTTCAAGAGAACAATAAACCACTGCTCAAATAATTTAGAGATGACACAAACATATAGAAAAGAAATTCCATGCTCATGGATAGGAAGAGTCAATATTGTGAAAATGAACAAATTGAACAAAGTAATTTGGAGGTTCAATGATATTTCCATTAAACTACCACTGATGTTCTTCACGGACTTAGAAAATCTATATTAAAATTCATATGGAATCCAAAAAGGAGCCCTAATACCCAAGGTGATCCTAAGCAAAAAGAAAAAAGTGGAGGCATTACCATATATGACTTCAAACTATACTACTGTACTACAGTAAACAAAACAGCATGGTACTAGCATAAGAATAGACACATCAATGAATAATAAATAAGAACCCAGAGATAAGACTGCATACCTACAACCATTTGATCTTCAACAAACCTGACAAAAACAAGCAATGGAAACGGATTCCCTATAAATAAATGGTGCTGGGAGGACTGGCTAGCCAAATGAAGAAAATTAAAACTGGACCCCTTCCTTACACCATATACAAAAATCAACTAAAAGTGAATTAAAGATAAAGATGTAAAACTCAAAACTATAAAACCCCAGAAGAAAACTTATGCACTAGCATTCAGCACTTAGGCATGGGCAAAGATTTCATGATGAAAATGCTAAAAGCCACTGAAATAAAAGCAACATTTGACAAGTGGGATCAAATTAAGCTAAAAAGCTTCTGCATAGTAAAAGAAACTGTCAACAGAGTAAAGAGACATCCTACAGAATGGTAGACAATTTTGGCAATCTATCAATCTGACAAAGGTCTAATATCCAGCATCTTTAAGAAACATAAACAAATTTACAATAACCCCATTAAATAAGAGGCAAATTCCATTGTGGAAGACAGTGTGGCAATTCATCAAGGACCTAGAAATAGAAATACCATTTGACCCAGCAATCCCATTTCTGGGTATATACCCAAAGAACTATAAATTGTTCTATTATAAAGACACATGCACATGTATGTTCATTGCAGCACTATATATGATAGCAAAGACCTGGAACCCACCCAAATGTCCATCAATGATAGACTGGATAAAGAAATTGTGGCACATATACACCATGGAATACTACGCAGCCATAAAAACCGATGAGTTTGTGTCCTTCTTAGGAACATGGATGAATCTGGAAACCATCATCATTCTCAGGAAACTGACACAAGAACAGAAAACCAAACACTGCATGTTCTCACTCAAAGGCGGGTGTTGAACAATTAGAACATGTGGACACAGGGAGGGGAGCATCACACACTGTGGTCAGTTGAGGGGGTGGGGGAGGGACAGGAGGGGGTGGAGGGTGGGGAGGGATAACAAGCGGAGAAATACCAGATAGAGGAGATGTGGGGATGAAGGCAGCAAACCACCTTGCCATGTATGTACCTATGCAACAATCCTGCATGATTTGCACATGTACCCCAGAACCTAAAGTACAATAAAAATAAATAAATAAAAAGTAGGGAAAGGACGTGAACAGACACTTCTCAAAGGACGACATAATAGGGCCAACAAATATACGAGAAAAAGCTCAACATCACTGATCATTAGATAAATGCAAATCAAAATCACAATGAGATATCACCTTACACTAGTCAGAATGGCTATTATTAAAAAATCAAAAAAACAACAGAACAGATGCTGGTGAGACTGTGGAGAAAAATGATCACTTTTTACACTGTTGGTAGGAGTGTAAATTAGTTCAACCATTGTGGAAGACGGTGTGGCAATTCCTCAAAGATCTAGAGCCAGAAATGTAATTTGACCCAGCAATTCTAATATATGTATACCCAAAAATATACCCAAAGGAATATGAATCATTCTATTAGAAAGATACATGCACTGGTATGTTCATTACAGCACTATTCAAAATAGCAAAGACATGGAATCAATCCAAATGCTCATCAATTAAAGACTGGATAAAGAAAACGTGGTACATATACACCATGGTTTACTATAGAGACATAAAAGGGAATGAGATCATGTTCTTTGCCGGGACACAGATGGAGCTGCAAGCCATCATCGTCAGCAAACTAACACAGCAATAGAAACTAAATACTGCACGTTCTCACTTATAAGTGGAGCTGAATAATGAGAACACATGGACAAATGGCAGAGAACAACACACACTGGCATTTTTCACAGGGTGCAGGTGGGGTAAGAGTGGGGAGAGCATCAAGAAGAAAAGCTAATGGATATCAGTCTTAATATCTAGGTGATGTGATGATCTGTGCAGTAAACCACCATCACACATGTTTACCCATTTAGCAAAGCTGCATATCCTGCATAGGTACCCCTGAACTTAAAATAAATGTTGAAAATAAACAATTAAATTAAATTTTAAAATAAATATCTCTTAAGGAATAATATTAGAGTATTTTCATTTCTTACTCATTTTTATTGCTGGAATTAATATTTCAGTATCATCCATCTCTAATGAATGAATGTTTAAAATGGCATCTTTGTGTGAGTTAATGTTTAAGATAACTTACTATAATTAGGATTGTCAAGTCATAAGATTAGCCCTTTTGTTAAATATTGCAAATATCTAACTATACTAATATATAAATATTTTCTTTTGTGTTTGATATGTCATAATCCATAAGGTGGTGTAGGTTGAATTATGTTCACCAAAAAAGATGTTCTCACTTTAAGTACCTCAGAACGTGACCTCTTTGAGAAACAGGGTATTTACACAGATAGACAATGTAAAATTAGTTGGCTAAACTAAATTCTAGGTCTCTAAGTCTAATGTGACTGGAATCCTTTTAAGAAGAAAAAATTTAGACAAAGATACAGACACATCCACCAAGCAAACACCATGTGAAAATAAAAGCAGAGATCAGAGTGATAAAATATAAGCCAAAGAACACCACAGATTGCTGGAGAACTACCAGCAGTTAGAAGACAGGCATGGAACATACTCTCCATCACAACCTTATTTGTTTGGATGTGTGTCCCCTGCAAATCTCATGTTAAAGGGTGATCCCTACAGTTGAAGGTGGCGCCTGGAGGAAAGTGTTTAGGTCATGGGAGAAGAGAACTGTGAATGGCTTGGTGCCTTCCCCATGGCATGAGTGAATTCTCACTTGGTTCATATGAAAGCTGGTTGTTTAAAAGAGCCTGGCACCTTTCTTGCTACTTCTCTCACCATGTGACAGATCTGCTTCTCCTTCACCTTCCCCCATGAGTAAATCTTTTTGAGGCCTCACTAGAAGCCTAGAAAATTCTGGTAGCATGCTTGTACACTCTGCAGAACTCTGAACCAAAGAAACTTCTCTGGTTGATAAATCACCTAGTCTCAGGTATTCCTGTATAGCAATGCAAAATGAACTAAAACACAACCCTAAGAAGAAATAAGCCCTGCTAACACTTTGATCTCACACTTCTAACTTCCAGATCGCTAAGATATTAAATTTCCATTGTTCAAGTCACTCAATTTATGATACTTTTTTGCAGCCCTAGGGAACTAATGCATGCAGCTATAGATATAAAATTATTCACTTATATTTCCTTCTTGGACTATAGAGGTAAATTTCAACAATCTTATGTTATATGCATATGGCAGTAAACAAAGAAATCTTGTCAGAGAATATCTTCCATGTTTTTTACAGTCAGATATGACTATTAAACAAGTAATTTTATAAGGTTACAGAAGAAAACAGATGCTAACTCAATCTGTATAATTTGAGCACAGCATAGTACAGTTTATTTACTTAAAATTGCGTGAGTAGAATTAAAGAAACCAAGAAGAAAGAGTATACTTACACCCAAGGTAGCAACTCTGATCCAGATAATATGATCTTCAAAGTATAGTCAAGAAGAAAATGAACCGGGCCTCAATTTGAGACATAAATCTTAACTTCTGAGGGAAGCATTCCTAAATGCTTTCTTATGTCCATTTAATGATTTTAAGAAAGTAAGAATGGTGAAAAGTACACTTTATGCTATAATTCAGCAATTTGTAGGAGCAATAATACTTCCAATGACTTAAATACTTTTTTCCCAGAAAGTTTCTGAGATTAGACAGGTGGCCTTTCTATACAGAACAACTGTAGACATAATACCATACTCTTTTATGCATGATCCTATGCTGCTTTCAGTAAAAACATATTATTCATATTCCCCAACAGATTGTCTAAGATTTTAAATATGTATTAGATTCATAGGACTCCTGTAACAAATTATAACAAATTTGATCAAACAACAGAAATTTATTCTTTCAGAGTTTGGCAGGACAGAAGTCCAATATCAAGGTGGAGGCAGGATATTCCCTAAAGAGGCACTTGGGGAAAATCTGTCCCATGCCTCTTATAGCTTCTGGTGGTTTCTAATGTTTGGCTTATGGCCACGGACTCCAATTTCTGCCTCTGTCTTCATATCACTTACTGTTTTGTGTCTGTCTTCTTCACTGCTTATCTCTTATAAGGTTAATAATTATTAGATTTGAAGTCCACCTGGATAATCCTGGAAAAATTCTTAATATCAAAATTCTTAATTTAATAATATATTCAAAGACTGTTCAAATAGAGTAACATTCATAGGTTCCATGGATTAGAAAATGGACGTAAATTATGATGGAGCCACCATTTACACCATTACATAATATTACTAAATATATTTGAACTAATAGATATTGGAATATTAACAATTAGGCTGACACTCATTTTTGATACTGTAGATCATACACATTAAGGACTGAATGTATTCCCTTGGTTTTAGTTGTTTATCCTTGGCCACTGGCTTATAAATGCACTTTAAGTTCTAAATATTATAAGTGTTTTCTGCAATGTATCATTCAAATGTGAGGTCTTCACGGTCATTAATCATGCCATTTTAGATTTGGACCTCCAAGTTAATCCAGTAGAAGATGACTGAACACAAAGGGTATCTAAAGCTGGTTGAAATATATAGTCATATGTAATTTGACCAGTGGTGCTTATCTGAACTCAACATTGGCAATAAAATGTAGTGTATCTTCCAGCTATGGCTTACCAATGATCAATGAGGAGAACAGGAAAGCTAAAGAAATGTCAACTTAAAAATGTAGACAAACTGCTGAAGTTTATTCTATTCTAGCAACAGTTTTCTAGGACTCAGGGATATTTCAATATTTCCCAACAACATATGTACAAACTGGCTAAGCACAGATTGTTTCAACAATCAACCACACACACACACACACACACACACACACACACACACACACACACACACACAGAACTCATCAGAGGTTCCCTAGTTTCTAAGTTTTGAACAATAGCTGTCAAGACTCAGTTGATTAACTATAGATGTCAACCATCTTGTAACTAAAGTCTTCCCATCAAAATCTTATAAAACTCAAATGTTTAAGCTGTTCAACCTGTCCATTTGACAAAATTCACTTTTAATATACTGGAAAGTTGGGAACATGAGGTTGGAATTCAAGGAAAGACTAATGCTAATAATAAGAATTTTTAAAAATTGCCATTTTATAGGTGGACAATTACATCTCATTGCAGTCTTAGTTTGCATCCCCCTTTTTCTTAGAGTTAACATATTTTGAAGTGTTTACAAGTCATCCATTTTATTCCCTTTCACTTTTCCTTTCATTTAATTATTTATCTAATACATACACAGACACACACACACACACACTTTCTCCTATAGTTTCTTACATATTTGGATTTTTCTATGTGTTTCAAACATACTTTCTATGTGTATCAAATTTCTTTCCTCAGTTGTCAATTTTGTTTTTCTCCACATTCTTTGTTGTGATTTTTGATGAAGAGAGATCCCTAATTTTTACTGTAGTCAAATTCATCAATATTTTCTTGTAAGTTTTATTTTCTACCTCTTGGGCTTTCTGTAATTCTCCTTCTGTTTAAACTTTATGCTGAAAACATTTTCTATGTTTTGACTAGTTATTGTAGGTGATTTGTCAGTAGGACTCTCACCGTACTCTATATAATCTGTCATTTTATTGGATATTAATCCAAATTAGCTTACCTTTTGAAAGTAAATAATTGAACATGTTTACAAGCTGAGAGAAATGATAGATTACATAGTTAAATACAATAAAAATAAAATTTTTAAAGTTATTCAGAAAATTAAATGTTCATTAAAACTGTGTTATAAAAAATGTATCAGAATTTTAAGCATCAGACAATCACAAGATTACAAGACTGTCCTGCACAAATTATGAAACTTTAATGAATCATAGAATATATCATAATTAATATAAAATAATGTGGAATTTACTGAGTTAAATTTTTCATATCATTGGTTTCGGTGATCAGTTATTTGGTTGTGTCTATAGAAATATAAAACAGGTGTGTGTGCCTGTAGTCCCAGCTACTCCGGAGGCTGAGGCAGGAGAATTGCTTGAAACTGGAAAACAGAAGTTGCAGTGAGCCGGGATTGTGACACTGCACTCCAGCCTGGTGACAGAGCGAGACTCTGTCTCAAAAGAAAAAAAAAAGAATACAAAAATAAATAAATAAAACTGATAAAATAATTAAAAATAATGGGACCTTAAACAGCAAAGTAAATGCACCAAATAGGTATATATACATGTTATCATAATCTTAAGAGTGAGGTCATTTTCAGAGAAAATATTTGTAATTGTTCATTTTCCCCTAATTTTAGAATATTCAAAACATGTTTCCCAAGATTAAGTTAACTGAAATATCTAATTAGAGATAGAGGGAATGACAGGTTTTTGTTCAGTCAAAATTGCATGCAGAGTGTGCCAATAGTTTTACCATTGACAAGAAATAATTGATGAACTTCTTTTCCACCTAAAACATTATTCCTTTTCTTGACTTAATTCCTTGTTGACTTTTCCACCATAAATTTGACTAGCAACAAGATTTATTTGACACTTCCTATTAGATCACTACTTTGCACACAGATAAACAATTGTACTGTCAAAGATTGCTGATAATTATTTTAGGATGTAATCAACTTATTTTCTATATGTTCTGAATATACAGCATAAATGAAAGAAAATTAAATGCTATTATTTACAAACCTTCCATTAAGAATAAATATCCAAATAAAACAATACTGAGAAAGTACTTTATACATATGGATATTCATTAGCAATCTGTGAGATAAATGCATATACATGTGTGTGTGTGTGTATATATATATATATATATATATATATAAATGAATCATGTTAGTTACAAATGGTCATATCAAATAAAACATTCACATACTAATATTTTAATGTAATTCTAAAAATAGAAAATAGATTAATGTATTGAGCATACTTAGTTTCTTTTAGTAAAATATTTTGAAAATGGTTTTATCACTTTGTTTAAATATGCAGTTTTAGAGACTGGTGACCTAGTATCTCAATCTTAGACTTTCAACTGTATGATTAAATATGTACTACACATAATTAAAATTATCTAAGATTAGAGTCTAGGTAGTAAAGTTAGCAATCGAAAGTTCATATAAATGTCTTCTCAAACTCTGTTTTGAAAAATTTCAAGGATCACTTTTAATATTTTGTGAAAAGGAAGGAACCCAAATAAGGCTGTAGGATTTATATTTTATACTCACATTTTTCAATGCCTTTAATTATTTATAAACTAAATAAGATTTATCATTTATTGTATGAAAAAACGTAGTCCCTCCCATTCTCAGTTGAATAAACTAGAAATTTAGCAATGTCAATTTTCTCTTTTCATTATTTGTTGGCAGAAATGATTTTAATTTAAGAACATTTAAAGGAATACTTGTTTTAGTATAAATTAAAAACTCACATTGCCAAATATATTGGATTTGATAAACATTAAATTAAATGATATTTAAATTGTAGGGAGCAACACTATTTTGCCACTTATGTATATTCTATTTGTTTATTTCAGTGGTAACATAATATGATTCATTGTGGAGAATTAAGGACACTTACAATTTTTCCAATAGCAGAACTATTTATAAAACACATTCAAGTATGATAAAAATATCAATGATCCAAAATGTTTTATTTTTATCAAACACATACTTAGATAGCACTGATCTAAATATAGTTAGAAAACTATATTTAAACATTTTATTATTTATATTCACTATCTGAGTTTACTTTAAATACAAAAATATTTTATAAATTGTTTGGCAAAGTGTGTTTTGAAATATCAAAAACATTTAACACACGTTATGTTTTTACATGAGAATTTTCTGTTGCCTCCCTTAAGTTTCCTTATTTCTATTATCTTTTTTAAATCAAGTATTTCTTTAACAAATATTTAAATTCCTATATTTAAGGCACACAGCATTTACAAGTACAGTAAGAAATTCAGGTGCCTGGCTTTTTCTTAGGAATGTCTACAGTTCAAGTGCTGAAGACATATACATGGAATTTCATTATACCTAACATATCATCATTACAAAATCCATTATTTCAAAATACCTAAAAATTCTTTAAAAATCCCAACTTAACTATATGAGTCACTTTATTATTATTTATTCATTTATTTTATTTTTGAGAAAATGTCTTGCTGTGCCACACAGGCTGAAGTGCAATGGTGTGATCTTGGCTCACTGCAATCTCCGTCTTCCAGGTTCAAGGGATTCTACTGTCTCAGCCTCCTGAGTAGCTGAGATTTCAGGCATGAGCCACCACGCCCAGCTAGTTTTTGTATTTTAGTAGAGATGGGGTTTAGTACAGATGGGGTTTCACCACGTTGGCCATGCTGTTCTCAAACTCCTGACCTCATGTGATTCGCCCACCTTGGCCTCCCAAAGTGCTGGGATTACAGGCATGACCCACTGCGGTTGACCTAATTTTATACTTATTGAAAAATTATTTATTAGTTTGGACAATATTTTTTATATCAGAAAGCATTCATGTGTGAATATTTAAAGTAATGCATAAGAGAGAATATCAAATAACATATACCTGTTACCAGATCTAAAGCAACAACAAAAAAACATATCATTTTAGAGATGTTAACTTGTGAAAAAAATCAAGAAATACAGAAAATGATCCAATATGATCAAGGAAGAGGAACAGATGGGAAAGTCAGTAAGTACAAGTTAAAATTGAACCTATCCAAGTTTTTACCTCCAAAAAAATAATTGTGATATTACTAAGTATTACCTCCCACATTTAAAAAACAATATTATTGTGATTATATGTAAATATAAAAATATTGTTTGTTTATATTCCCAATAAAATCATAGAAAATACATGAAGTATGTGCATACATATTCCATAAATTTTCTAAAATATTCCCTAATGGTATAAATAAATACTATCATTCAAAATTTGGTAGTAACACAGTTAACCAGGGAATTAAAACATATCATGAAATAAAACATTGCTGTATGAAAAAATTATAAAATTATTTATATAGCAGATACAGAGCTAGTAAAGTGATGCATTTAATTATCACTTGATATATACAATATTTATTGACTGGACACTTTGTAAAGGTCATATTGCATATTTAATATATCACTATTATTGTACATTCTTCATAAATTACTTTAAATTCTAAAAGTTGAGGCCAAGGTATTAAGTTTATTGCAATTTTCCAAGGCTCTCATGACTTTTTTGTGTATAGATACACACTTCATCTTCATTCATATAGAATTTTAAAGAATTGACTCTGAGCCAAATATTCTGTTAGAAGAAAGGACTATAAAAATAAAATATAGACTATTCTTGCCAAAAGTTCATAGTCAGGTGTTAAAGAAAGACAAGTAATCATACAACTATAATTCATTAGGAGGTAAGTCATACCATAAAAATATACAGGAAGTATGACAACTAAAATAGTAATAGTTGAGCTACCCTATTGGAGAAAATAAAAGGGAAAGGAAAGAATATCTAAAAAGATGGTATCAAAATAAACTTCCAAGGATATGTAGAATTTTATTAAATGAAGGGACATGTCACATATTTTTATATAAAGTTAATTCTAAGAGGCCACTGTAATATTCCCCATGAGAAAATAAAAATAAAATAATTCTTGCACATAGTGTGAATGTAAACGAATTAAATATTGAGCCCATGATTTACCAGCAGGGCAATTTATGACAAACTACTTAATTTTAAGATCTCAGGTTTCTTACATATAATATGGAAATACTATAGCTACTGCTCAGTATTGTTTGAGCATTACATAAAATAAACCTTGAACAAATTCCTTCATACAGTAATTTAACAAAATATAGCAGATTTATATTCATGAATGTTTAAATGTTTTTTTAATTAATTGTCATATACATTGTATTGCCTAACAGCTAACCAAATATGAGCAGAACACTTACATATGTATTAGGAATTTGACCTTTATTAATTGTATTAAGTGAAAAATTTAATTTTCCACACATTCAAATTACTCTTTAAAACAATAATATTTCTTTGAAATGTACACTCAATTATTACATCTAATCCATTTAGGACTTTATAATATGAAGAAACAGCACATGATGGACAAATAGGTCGTTTGGAGAGACATGGTATAAATTTAGATTTTAAAGGGTGATTAAATATTGATCTTATATAGAGGTTAAAGTGGAAATGCATTCAGGAAATTCAAATAAAACTGTCTCAAGCAATTGTGATGCTTAGCACAGTCATACAAAGATGATGGGAGAAAAAGCAGCAAAATAAGATCTTCAACAAGAAGAATCAAAATGTTATAGCAGTACAGAAAAAAAAAAGGAATCTAAAAGTATGAGGGAAAATGCATTCTAATGAAAAAACATCTCTTCATAAAATGGTTAACTCTTTATAACTTTGTGTTCATGTGTACAGATAATCAAGTCAGTTTGATAACTATTATTATACATGTTTGGAAGAAGTATTCCCAATATACTCTTGTTACTTGCCATTATTACTTAACAATCAGAGGAATAACAATTAACTACTTAAAATGATCAAATTATCCAATAATAAGAAATGATGGAGCAAATATACATGCACTTTTTCCAAACAAAAATATGGTTCTAAAAGAACATTTCAGAACAATACAGATTGCAATCGTAAAAGTCACTGAAATTTATTTTTTATAAATCAATGTAAATATCTGTACTGAAGCATAAATCCTGTATAATAGCTCAATTTTTATGTATTAAGTTGATACAAAAGTAATTGCAGTTTTTGCCATTAGAAGCAATGGCAAAATAAATAGTAACTAAGTAGTTTGATTTATATGGTGATATTTCTGTGATCAAATAGTTTATATGAATCATCAAGCTATATGCAGAAAAATAATGTTGCTGGTTTCTTGTCTTTTGCACACTAATTCATATATTTCAGCTGCTATATAACCTGACAGAAAAGTGAAATAACTAGTAGAATGAGAGACAGAAAGACTGAGAAGAGTAATTAAAAGAAGGAAAGAACTAAATAATCAACAAATAATATTTGGAATATTTTGCTTCTGAAAACAAATGTGATATTACAATATTATAATGGCAATGAACAACACAAAGCCATAAAACTGAGTCTTACTAAGCTAATCATATTCTCAACTAGTCTTATGAGGGAATAATTGGCAAAACAATGTAATGGTTGCCTATGAAACTCATCAAATTGTATTCAAAGGAAAGGGTCTGAGAAATTGTAATAATTATTAGAGTCATACTGGCCACAGACACAGCCTCAGAAAGGAAACAAAACATGTTTCAAGTCACTTCAAAGTATTAAAAACTATATTGCATAAGTTATACACCTTGACTTATTCAATTATACAACAATTTGATATGCGCTTGTTTTTCATTTTATAGATAAGAAGCAAGGAACGTATAGAACTTTAAGTAGCCCAAAGCATCACAACAAGGCGGAAGAAGACTATCCATGACCCTTGCCAATCTTGGGATCAAAATCCAAAAGACAATTTTTCTGCTGCATACACTCTGGTCACCATGGCCTAGGCTATGTTACTCACTACTGTATGTTCAGGGAGTAGCGCAGAGGCTAGAACAATGCCTGCATGTCCTAGGTTCAGTTGTCAGCTGAGTAAATAGACGAAAGAAAAAATAAACTCAGTAATTTAATAAAATTATGATTAATGGCATATTCAATTTCAATCTTGAAAAAATATGACATTTGCTACTTTCAATAAAATATAAGAATTCATAAAATCAACTACTTAAATTTGAAAGCCCTATTCTACCTTGGGTCCAGGCTTGTTATCTGATGTGCTATTAACTAGAGTTGCTAAGCACTAATGTCAAGGCAAATGCAAACACTAATAGAAATATCCGTAAATAAAGTTGATGAATATATGATTATGGAACATTTAAAAACAGAAAAGGAAAAACTATATTTAAGCATGAGAACTTTCAAGCTATTTTGTCAACATGACAACTTGCTTGAAAATTTTTATAAGAAAATAATACAAGGATCCTATCCAAAATCCCACACATTATGCATTTTTGTACCATTTATACAAACCACCAAGGATTATGAAAAGCTCATATTATTTGTAACCCACGAAAGGAAATGTCTCACTCCTTTCTAGAGTTTTTTTCAGTGCTTAAGCACTATTTTTAATACACATATTCCAAACTCTCATAATCTTTCCTTTCATAAACATGAAAAGAAAGATTTATCCATAGTATATACATACACATAAGTACATTAACACACACAAATATACATGGAGGGGTAGATTATGTAATTAGAAAACAGTATATGAATGCCTAAGACTATAACCTTTGAATTTTATTTTGTAAAGTTGCCTAGTAAAATCCCATATAATGCACAGATGGAAAAGCAGGGAACTTGGTTTTATTCCCAGACTGCTACCAGTTTGCAGCAAGTCTTGAAAAAATGGTTTAATTTGTCTGTACCATTTATGAATGTAGAAAATTTCATTGTTTTCCAGTTCATGGAGATGATGTTGAGGTTAATTATAAAAATACTTAAAATTTAAAATTCAAAATATATGTCTAACTAATTGAAATTTGAGAATTATACTCAAGTCATTATTTTATTAGCATTGAACAAATTTATTATGAAGGTTTATACTACAGGGTACATTATGTCAAGTTACAGAATCTCAATGTCTCTGATGCAATGAATAGAAAAGGCTGGATTATACTTTTTAATTTCTACTTTAGTCATAAATTATTTGAGAGCTGTGGAAACAATGTAAACTACATGAATTGGGATTACACATAGGAGGATCTTTTCAAGGTGAGTTTATAATAAGTGGTCTTTCCTTCTTTGGGGACTGACATGGTTTGGGTGTGTGTCCCCTCCAAATCTCATGTTGAAATGTGACTTCCAATGGTCAAAGTGAGGTCTAGTAGGAGATAATTATGTCCTGGGGGGTGGATCCCTCATGAATGGCTTCCTGCTATCCCATAGTCATGAGTGGTAATGAGTTCTCCTGAGAGTTGACTATTTGAAAGCAGCCTGGCAGTTCCTTCCCTCTGGCTCTCTCCCTCACTTGACATGTGACGGGCCTGCTCCTCTTCTCTCTCCATCATAAATAAAAGCTTCCTGAATGCTGGTGCCATGCTTGCACAACCTACAGAACCATGAGCCAAATAAAACTATTTTATTTACAAATTACCCAGCCAAAGGTATTCATTTACAGCAATGCACAGTGAACTAATGAAGGGGCACTTGCCATATTTTGGTGGGGCAAGTATCATATTTTGCCTACAAACCAGGATATTAATAGGAGAAAGAAAAATCAGTCCGTTGGTCTTGGGCATGGTAACAATTTTTTAAAAATTGCAGAAAAATCCACCAATATAACAAACAGATAAATTATACTTTATTAAAATTAGTAACTGCTCATCCATTTACAACATTAAAAAAGTATGTAATCAAGCAACAGATGGGGAGAAAATGTTTTGAATATGTACATCCAACAAAGTCCTCCGATTCAGAACATATATAAAGAACTCTAGAAAATTTTTAAAAAAATAAGTTTTTAAAATAAGATTGTTCAAAATATGCAAAAGACACAAATACTCACCAAAGTGGATATTCAAATGACCAATAGACATATATATGCAAAGATTCCCAAAATTATTACTCATTCTAAAAATCTAAATTAAATTTACAAGTTATTCTAACCCCTCATCAGAATGGTCACAATTAAAAGGACGAAACATACAAATGATTGGTGAAGATATAGACTAATTAGAAGTCTAAGACATCACTGGTGAAAATATGATTGGTACAACCACATCAAAAAGCTGTATCTATTTAAGGCCAACTTTTTAACCTATATATTATCTATTTTATTTCTGATTCCATATTAAACAAATGTAAGTACTTATGTCCACAAAATACAAACACAGAATGTTTATAGAAATGTTATTAATACTAGCCTCAAATTGAAAACAATCCAAATGTGCCATGGAGAATTGATAAGTATATTATATATTACCTTATAATAAATTCATAAATTGCTACACAAAACAATATGGATACATTTCACAAGATTAAGTTAAAAAGTCAGACTCAAAAAGTATGCATGCTATATGTTTCCACTTACATGAATTTTAAAAATAAGCAAAATTAATATTAGATAAAAGAAATAAGGAGATCAATTATCAGCGAGTGGAAATATCAACTGTGCAGTGTGATTAGGGGTTTGCTGGGGTTTTGGAAATAGACTACTTATAAACTTGTATGATGTTTTCTTATTATATTAGAATAAGATAGTATTTTATATAGATGCATAAATTTACTGGGATTATACTTAAAATACATATGTTTTATGAACATACTTTATACCTCAGTATATAGAGAAGGTACTAAAACCAACAAAAAGTCAGATACAAAATACGGGTTTATTCATTTTACGATGCCACCAAAACTATAGCTCAAAGTAACCTACTGGGTTCAAAAAGAGAAAGATTAAATATAAGGGGGGAAATATTCTTGTAGTAATTTTAAAGAAATAGTGTTCATTAAATATCAGGCTTTGCAATATAAATACAATATTCCTGAATAGCTTAACAGAAAATGTCATATCACAGTATAAATTAAGCATGTTAGACAGAGTTGTAAAACGTGTATTTGTTCAGAAATAGTAAATAAATCTCATTTAGATGGCTTTCAGAGAAACAGCTTATAGCAAACATATTCAGGCAAATGTTTTATATAAACTATAGTCTACTTTCAAAACTAAAGTGGAACTATTATTTTTCTATTATTTATTCATAAAATTAGAAGTACTGCAGAGAAAATTTCATTTGTTTTTTTAGTAAACATTGTCAATGAATTTCAGAAATTACTTTTCAAAGTTTTCACTTGAAAATATTTGTTTATCTTATCTCTTGCATCAACTGCTGCATTTTAGTTGTAGTTCACCAACTACTATTTCCTGGAGGTTTTATATCCATTTTTTCTCATTTATGAGACTTACTAAATCTCTATAGAAAGTTTCTCAACAGTAGAAAAGGTATTATAAGAAACGGAAGGAATCCTTTACATGGGAACTCATGTGATATAGCTATAAGTCAGAACACTGAGTAGCCATATTTTTAGACCTTTTTAAGACTGTGTTAAAGTTAAAAGCTCAGCTTCTTGAGAATATAATAATTTTAGTGTTGTCTGTATTACTGTAGACAAAGCACAAAACTAATTCAAGAAATACATTCTAAAATAATAATCTAAGCATCTTCATTATTCACATATTATATTCACTGTATTTCGTACAGTAAGATAAAATTAGCATTAAGGCAATGTAGAAAGGAAAGCATTTAACTGAATTCTTATATTGCACAAATAGAGCTTGACATAGAGACCCATACATTAATTCAAGATGCTAATAATAAAAGTTTTATTGGTATTACCTTAACCATATGTGTATCAAGTCAGAGGTTTAGTTCATGAGCTCTGTGACACTATAACGTTAAAACTTTCCAACGCATACACAATTGCCAGTCATTCGGTCAGCGTTAACTGATTAAGTATTGAGCTTTCACTGTGTGACAAGCACTATCTTAGGCACTGGGAAATAGTAGTAAAGGGAAACTTTCAACTCTCATGGAACTCACATGATGGGGTAAAGGGAACATATTAAAACATACAAATAAACAAAAGGGATGATATGTACCATAAAAAGTAAAGCTGGGACAGAATGATATGTACTATAAAAAGTAAAGCTGGGACAGAATAGAGAGGATTTGATTTTTTTATTCTCTAAATGATAGCTATATACATTTATAGCACAGTTCTGAAAGGAGTAAGAGAGTAGTCATGCGACTGGAGGGAAACATTTGTGTTTTAACAAACAATGATTATGAGTAGATTCCGAGGTGTGAGAAAAAGTTCAGGTTAGCTAAAATTAATAGGGTGAGGATAAGAACTTGCTATGACTTGAGAAATTTAACTGGTTTTCTGACAAGTGAAGTGCTATATTATAATCCAAACAGTATTTTTAATTCTAAATTTTCAATTTTCAAATAATGTGGGTAAGATTAATATAACTTTCTACAAACCATTCTTCTTTTCCTTATTATTATTAATCACTATCATGTTTCTATTTTTTCTCTCTGGAGCCCTTCAGTAATGTCGACCATTCTGCCCAAATAAATATATTAATGTTTCTATCTTGATGTACCATTTTGAAATATTAAGCTCATGTGTCAATTTTATAAGAGTCAGAGGAAGAAAGTATAGAAGGAGAGAAAGAATATGAAAGGCATTTTATAGTTCGACAAAATGTGTATACTGATACTTCATTTTAAAAAAAGTACTGACTAAAAGTGCACAATATACACATTTTTTGGTAATTCAGATAGCTTTTTATTTACTCATTTAGAAAATCAAATATTGAATTATTATAAATGAAATTATCTCCTGAGACTAGAAATATATTCCATTCTACATCCTACATTATTGGATTGTGTCTTCCATTCATGAAACATTTAAATTACACAATATTTCAAAATATTTGATTATCTTAATTAAAAAGTATTTGTTCTTAAGTTAGCATACAGCTTAAACATTTATTTCTTCCTTTTAATCACCTGTGAGTTATCTTATCTTCTCCACAATTTTCTGTTACATTTATGAAAATTCAAAATACTTTAATTCCCAACTGATGAACCAGAACTATTATTACACAAAAAACGTGATGTTGAAGAATAATATAGTCTGACACACGGTCACTTACCACTCAATGATTTTCAGCTGATTTGCTTTTATAATCATTTTTTGGCTGAGAAGCTGTCAGGAAATAAAAATGATAACCTCAAAAGACAATAATGTGTCACTTTACCATACTATACTGCAACCTCCATCTCATTACCAGTATAACCATCTTTTATGATGCACTACAGTAGTAACTAAATTATTTGGCATTTATATTTTTTTATGGTTCACTAAACCTATTTCATATATTAAAATAATCTTCTATTCATCATTTTAGGAGCAATGTCCAAAGTTAATTTACTACAGCTTCAGCACATTTTTGTAAGCCAAATGTTATTTTTTTAAAACTTTCATATGGGGCTTAGAAATAAAATAAATCTGCATATATTAATAATCAGAAAGCCATATGTAAGCTTTACAACAGGTACCATGTTTCTTTGTTTTTCTTCCCCAGTCTTTGGATCATTAGTATAATAAAAATAAAATGCTAATGTGATATCAGGTAGAATATCAAAATTATTACAAGGCTATAGTAATTATGAGAGTGTGGATAAGGAATAGGAAGAGATAAATTTACCAAAAGTATAAAATGCAAATTCCTAATATACATGAACACTTGGTCTATTAAAGAATTGGAGCAAACAATTAATGGCAAATAATACTTTTGGGAAGTCTGTATTGGAAAAAAGAAATAAACAAAAAAGCAAAGAAAAGAAAGAAATTAGCTACGTAACTCACACCACACAAAAGAAGGCTAATGTCCTAAAAGTAAAAATCAAAACAATATTATTATTTCAGAAAATAATATTATTCAGGTGTTTAAAAGAAGAAAATTCTACAACATGCAACAGCATGAATGAACCTTGAAGACATTATGCTAACTGAAACAAGCCAGTCACACAAAGACAAATACTGTTTGATTTCACTTACAGGTGGTGTCCAAAATAGTCAATTGCATAGAAAGAAAGAATGCAATGGTGGTTGCTGGAAGCTGGAAAAGAGAAAAATGGGGAGTTAGTCATCAACAGGCATAAAGATTCTGTTAAGCCAGATGAATAAGTTCAAGAGATCTGTTGTAAGACACTATATCTAAAGTAAAAAGTACTCTCATATACACTGAAAAATTTGTAGAGAGAGTAAATATCATATTTACTATCCTTACCACAATAAAATAAAATTAATAAGGAGGAAATAACAGGAAATAATACAGGATATTGAACAGACATTTCAGAAATATAAAAGTCCAAATGGACAAAACATTAAAAATAAAAAGCTTAACAGTTTTAGTTATTAGGTATGTGTGAAAACAAAAGAAACAAAACATCACGCAGTTTCATTACATTTCCACCATTTTTAACAAAAAATTTACGGTTTGTAAATGGTTTTGGTGAAGATGTAGATCAAAGACAGTTATTAGAACTGTAATTAGTAAATAAAACACCTACATACTTTAGAATAGATAGCAAATCTGAGACACAGACAATTGCTATTCAAATAAATTCCATAATAGACAAAATTAAAAGACATTATTTAGGTATGTACATTAAAACATTAAACTTATAAAAAACAAAACAAAACGAAAAGGGTCAACACAATTCAGAGTAGGTTTGAAACAAAGGGATAAGAATGGAGAGAGGATATCTAGGATATGGAATATCTCAAAGCTGATGCTTTTCTATTCATGATCCATACTGGGGTAATAAAACTGTAATTTAATCAGAATTGTAATTTTGCTGGGATTTAGCTTATTGCTATTTTTGAACGCATACATGCATATATATGCACACTTCTGAGACTATATAATGTTCACAATAAAATGTTTTTTAAGGAATAACAGAATAGAGAAAGTAAAAAAGGAGAGAAAGATAATAGATAAAATATTTATAAAACACTTATTATGTAAAATTGGCTACATGACTATGGAGGTTCAGAAGTCCTATGATCTACCATTTGCAATCTGGATCCCCAGGGCAGCTGGTAATTTCACACTAAGCTTGAGGATCTGAGAACCAGAAGAACCAAGAAAATACATTCTAGTCTAACTTCAAAGTCCTAAGCACAAGAGAGATGATAAAGTTAGCTCCAGCCCAAGGTCAGAAGACTGAGTTCCAGCTCAGTCAGGCAGCAAGAACAAATTCTCCCTCATACTAACTTTTGTTCTATTCACATCTACAATGTATTGAATGAACCCAACCGTATTAAGGAGTTCAATCTCTCTTATTCAGTCTACCAATCTAAATGTTGATGTTATCCAGAAACACTCTCACAGACAAACATAGAATAATGTTTAACTATTTGGGCACTTCATTTCCCAGTCAAGTTACACATAAAATTAAACATAACAATGAGTATAAATAATTATTTTGGATATATATTTTGTAAAAGAAAGGAAAAAATATGCAGTACCTAAAGAAGCAGTCAGATAAACAGAAAATGTTTTTATACTCATGTAAAAGATCTAGTAGATGTGGAAAATGATGATGCAGGAGAAAAAGGAAGAAATAGCTAGTTTGATGTTTTTCTGAAGGCAAGAATAAATCAGATGTAGTGCCCATCTAATCACTCCTTGCTATGATCATAGGCAGGTCCTTCACAAAAATAGAATTAAAGGTATCATATAAAGACATAATGTACTGCTTATAAAGAAACTTAATATTATAATCATGCTAACATTCCCTAAATCAAACTACAATTTAATTATTATTTTAATAAAAGTTCCAAATTAAATTGTATGTGTGAATATATGTGCATATACATAGCCAGTAAACTGATAATAAAATGCATTTAGATGTAGAAGTATTCAAAGTGAGCAAAGGGAATTCTGACAGAGGAAAAGGCAGATAGTATTACCTTACTATTTATCAGTACTTATTATAAAGCACCTATGGTTATATGGTATTACCACTGTATTATTATTTGGTGGATTGAGACAATAAATAAATGAAAATAATAGAAATACCAGAGAGAGGTAAAAACCTGTATGAGGGATTTGAATATCCTCTCCATAGTAGAGTTAACTAAATACAGAGAAAACCTAAAACATGTAGAAAATTGTATTTGAATATATTTTTCCTTGTACTAAACAAGAAGTACCAAAACTGCATCAGTATTTCATATTAAAAGAAAACATAAGTTCACATGAAAACAAAAATACTTGAATTCATACAAAGACAAGAGAGGGTAAAATTAGTATAAATCAAAGATTTTTAAAACATTTCAGAGAAGATCAAGAGTCATAACTGGAATAGTTTGACTGAATACAGTCTAATAAAATTAATATTGTCCAAATTTAGTGGCTTCAGCAAGATGGTAAAATAGAAAGTTGAAGGCCTCATGGTCCCATAGAAACACCAATTTAACAATGGTATAAGAACCAAAATACCTTTATGAAAATATCAGAATCTAAACTTGGAAAAAACTATAGCAACCGATGTAACAATAAATTTGTTTGTAAATATACAAATATATATATATATATATACACCAAAAAGTAAACAAATATATACAAATATGAATAAAGATAATTTATGCATACAAATATATGTGTGTTGATATTCATTTATCTTTGACTTGTTATAAGAGAAAGAGGTGGATATCAGTCTTGTTATAAGACTGATAGAGGTGGATAGATAGACAGATAGATAGATAGATAGTGGTAGGCAGACAGGCACACAAAATGGATACATATACTTAATCACACATGTGATTTTCCAGATTTTCAATATTTGCTTTTTGTTTGTGATGTCCCTGTTCATCTTGTTTGTCTTCTACAGAACAAAATTTTTAACTTTGACATAATCTAATTCATCAAATTTTTTTTGTTTTTATTTTTTGATGATACTTTTAGCAGTGTCTCTGAAAGCTCATCAGCAAGCTGAAAACACAAGATTGGAAAATGAATTAATGTGGAGCTTTTTGGAAATTTTATACGTTTTGTATTTCACATTCATTTTGAGACCCCATTAGCTTTTGTTTTTGAGAAAACAATATTTCTCCATTAAATTTGTAGGGAGCCAGCCCTACATCACCTGTGGGTACCCCAAGATTGGTGTTGACAAAGGAGTGAGGAAAAGACAGATTAAGAGAGATAGTGGGAGGAGACAGTGAAGGCCCCGAGCTCTGATCATTCACACTATTTATTGATTATAATCACCTTGATCTATAGGGTAGGGGTGGAGTGATGGTGGAGTGAATCAGTGAGCCAGAAGTGAATCAGTGAGCCAGAACTGGTGTGTCATCTTAAGGACTGATAACAGTGGTGGTTTGGAAGTCTCACAAAACAAGAACATGTGGTTATCTTTAGCCTATTATCTATGCGCAGCTGGTGGAACGTGGACCTTACAAGGAGCCTACAAGTTTGTCTAGGTCATAGTGCTAGGGATTTTATGTCCTTGAGCACAATGTTTATGGTAACAGAGCCTAGGTCATTTACCACAATATGAGGCATAAAGAGATCTTCCTCCTCAGAGGCCTCCTACAGCCTTCTGCAGTTTGTTGTTTGTTGTTTATGTGTTACTCATAACCAATTTATGTAGGGAGTCTGTAAGTCCTTTTTCCTTTGCTGCTTTTCCCAACATAAATTGTTGTCAAAAATTAGCTGAATATATTTGAATAGGTCTATTATTGGGCTTTGTACTCTGTTCCATTGATATTATGTCTTCGCTTTTGCTAATACCACACAGTCTTGATTACTGGAGCTTTATATTGGGTGTTAAAATGTAGTGATGTGAATCTTATAACTATGTTTTTCCTTTTCAAAATTGTTTAGATGATTCTAGTTTCTTTCACTTTTTCTATAAATTTGAAATTAGCCTATCAATTTCTACACTTATTAGTTATAACAGTTTGACAATTTCCATTTTAGATATTGTTGGACTTGCACTATATCTTGAGAATTTGTACATCTAAGCTGTTGATGTTAGTTTATAGTTTTTTTTGTCTTGAAATTTTCCTACATGTTATAGAATATATGCTCATTATATTATTGTTTGTTCTTAAATAGTAGAATGTGCTAGAAAGAGCATTAGGTGAAAATGTTCTGTTTTTTGGGAGGAGTATATAAAGGTTATGAAGCTTTAACCAAAGAGTCAATAGCTCAATAGCTATTGGATTGTTTCAGTTATTTTATTTGTTTCTTTAGTGATTTTGTAGCTGTAGCTTACACAGAATTGGTATGTTTTATCTAAGTTGACCAATTAATGGGTAATGAGTTGTCACAGTCTTTCCATTTCTTAATTATTTTTTAAGGCCTGTGGATTGGTAGTAATGCCATTTATTTCATTCCTGATATTGGTAATTTGGACTTTTAGTATTTTTTTCTCTTGATTATACTAGCTAGAGGTTTAGCAATTTTATTTATTCTGTATTTTTTTTATTTCTACAATATTTTATTGCTTTTTTTCTGCTGCTTGTTTGGGGTATATTGCTTTTCTTTATTTAGTTTTTAATAAAGAAGCTTAAGCTACTGGTTTTATATTTTATTTTGTAGTTATAAGTATTTATTAATAAAAAATAGTATGTGTATATACACTCCATGTAACTATCAGTGATTTATCATAGTGAATTTAGAACTCTATAAGTTGCTTAATTAGGAAGATAATAAATTGCTGGTAATAGCATAAAACATTTTGAAGAAAACGAAGATAGAAAAGAAAAGCTTAAATGCCTTGTAAAAAGAAAAACATATAAAATATATCAGAAATGATTAAAAAAATGAAAAACAGGTTTTCGGTTTCTCTATATTTCTTATGAAAAAAAAAAGAAGAGTTGATGGAGAAAAGAAAATAAGAAACAAGCATCTTCTTAATGTGATTGGAAAAGGAGAGAAGAAACATCACTTAAATATCACACAAGGCAGATGCTGGCATAGGCAAAGCATTTCTTTCAGAATCACCTGAGGGTTAAAAACAGAGTGCTATGCCCCACTCCTAGCCTACTAAATTAGAAGCTTAAAATTTTTGGCCTAAAATCCACATTTAATCAAGATCTCTGTGTGTTTTATATACACATTAAATTTGAGTAGCAGTTCTTTAGACAGACATTTGTCAGAGAAACGATTTCACAAGGAAAGATTTTGTTGCCTTTCAACAGATTATTTGGTAAGGACCTGGATATTAATTCAATTGAGATCAACCTTAGGGACATATTTAAAGTAATTTAAATCCTGCTAACTAAGGAGTTTGATGTGTGCTACAGATCAGCACATGGGTTCAATTTATTATGAATGCTATCAGGACAAAAAGGCACAGAACTAATCAGAAAAAAATTGGTATTTTCTTCAAACTGGCTGATTTGAAATAGTGTTATTTCTCTTCAGAATATGAGGCTACAGAAATTGTTTTGTTCTGCTTTAACACTTTAATAAACTAATTATATCCATTAAAATAGTACTTTGGCTTGCAGGTTGCATTAAGAAATATAAATAAGACGGTGTGATGAGATATGGAATATGAGATAAGATCATCACCTTCCAAATTTGGAAATTGGTTCAAAGCCCCAGAGCCTCTCAGTCCAGGCTAAGCTCCTTTCATTTTTCGTTTCTTTTATTAGCCCAGAAAATATTTAACTTCCTACCAGATTACTCTATAATACAGTATGGAGTGAAGAGATCTACTGGAATCCTAAACTCACCTTCTTCTTTTAAATCTGCATAAATTAAGTATTGTTTTTAAACATGAGTAACTATAAGGGTCTTCTCAATATTTAAGAAAAATAACATGATCGATAATGCACAGAACGATGAGAACTATTGAAAATGCCAGGATTTGTTCTTCCTAGATATCACCCAATTCAAATAAAATTAGAATTTCTCTCCATCTCTAAACTAATTTCATTCTCATTGATATCACAAACACTCAGTAGGCAGCAGAATGATTTATTAAGGTACTATCAGTTATTGTTCCTCTGCATATTTCTACACTTCTAAATATGCTCCATTTAGAGCAGGTAGCCATATTTTGTACTGACTCAGTGAAAGGAATATAACAAGCAGAAAAGAAAAGATTTTCTAAAGAAAATTATCCTTCTAGGATAATTGTTATTACTACTTTTGAGATCTTGGAGTGAGAATTTTTTCTAAAGTAGAATAGAGCGAGGGGGGAAAAAAAACAGAAACAAAGAGAAAAAAGATATCCTCCTATTAGGAAGGAAAAAAAGGTCCATAGTACTATGTTCATTACTCCTACATGTCTCTGTCTACAGAAGGTGAGCTGGCAAAGGGAGATGAATAATCCATGGTGGTCTTATATGGGCCCCTGGTTTTCTACCTTAGAATCATAGGATTCACGTGTCTAAAAAATTCAATGGCTTCTGTGTGCTAATTCCCCAAGATTCTCAGAGTAAAGACATATGAAGCAAATCTGGAGGTATCAGGCTTTATTTGTATTGGCTATATAGATCGTTGAGGAATACTGAGTGGGTATAGGTAGAGAGCTCTTTTAAAGATTTCATAACACACTTCTAGCTGATCCAGTATTATTAGAGCTTTTTCATTTATTTAGTAAGAAATGTATCATTTTTTACACACCACAAATATAGGTTAAAATTCCAATCCTTCCATTTCATCATTATTCAAAGTCATGTGTATAATAATAAAAACCATAGTCCTAGAGGACACAGCAAGATCGGAGAATAGAAGCCTACATCCATGTATGTCTCCACCACATTTTAACAACTATCAGCGCACAGAAAAACACTGTCAAAATAATCAAAAATCAGGTGAGCAATTACGGTACCTGGCATTAAGTTCATATCCCTGAAAGAAGTATTGAAGAAGGTAAAAAAGAGAGTCTTAAATCACCAATACAACATTTCCCCCATCCCCTGGCAGCCCTCATGTGGTGACGAAGAGAGAGTCTGCACTTCGGGGAAGGAGAGCACAGTAACTGGGGGACTTTACATTTAACTCAGTACTATGCTGTCATAGCAGAGAGCAAAGCTGTGCTGGGCTCAGCCAGTGCCCTCACATGGAGGGAGCATTCAGACCAGATCTAGCCAGATAAGAATTGCATATCTCAGTGGTTGGAACTTGAGTTTCTTGGAACTGAGGGCCAAAGTGTTCTAATGTCTTAGGTAAACTTGAAAGGCATTCTAGGACATAAAGACTACAATTCGTAGGTAACTGCTAGCACTGGGCTGGGCTCAGAGCCAGTGGACTAGAATGGCATGTGACCTAGGGAGACATCAGCAAAGGCAGCTAAGAGTGTTTCCATCACCCCTCCTGCAACCCCAGGCAATGTAGCTTACTGCAAGGAAAGTGACTCCTTACTTCTGCCTAAGAATAAGAGAGCAAAGAGTAAAGAGAACTTTGTCCTGAACCTTAGATAGCAGTTCAGCCACAGTAGAATAGGGCACTGGGTGAAGTTATAAGGCCCCCATTCCAGACACTAGTTCACAGTCAACATTTCTAGACACACCCCAAGAAAACAAGGACATGTGCTGCCTTGAAGGGAAGGACCCAGTCCTGTAAAGATTTAACATCTAACAAAAGAGCACTTGATCCCTGAATATACAGCAGTGATACTCAGGTAGCATGTCATGGGCCTTGGTATCTGAAACATGCTGACTTCAGTTCTAACCAAACATAATCCCAGCTGAGGTGGCTACAGTGAGACTCCTTTTGTTTGAGAAAAGCAGAGGGAAATGTAAAGGGAATTTCGTCTTGCACTTTAGGTACCAGATCAGCTATAGTGGAGAAAAACAAACAGGCTTTTGGGGTATGTAAGTCCAGGGCTAGACTCTTTGGCAGCATTCTTGGACCAGCCCTGGGGCAGAGGGGAGCCCACTGACTTGAAGGAGAAGTCCCAGGTTTGGCAGCATTTACCACAAGATGATTGAAGAGCCCATGGGATTTAGGTGAACATTGATGCTGGCCTGACAGAACTCCCCATTGGCCAGTGGTAGGGATAGCCACAGGGATAGGATCCACTCCCTGTGGACAGGGGAGGGTAGAGTAGCAAGGACTTTGCATTGTGGTATGAGTGCCAGCATAGATGCAATAGAATAGAATATCAGGTAAATTTCTATGGTTTCTGACTCCAATCTCTGGCTTCCAGACAGGATCCCTGGACCCACAAGGGGCATAGGGGAACTCACTAACCTGAAGAGAAAGACACTAACCTGGCTGACTTTGCTACCTGCTGATTGTGGAGTCCAAGGGCCTTCAATGAACATAACTGGTAGCAAGGTAGTGGTCAGAGCAGGCCTTGGGTAAGACCCAGTGTTATGCTGGCTTCATGTCTGACCTAGTACAATCCCAGTGGTGGTGGCCACAGGGGTACTTACATCACCACACTCCCAGTTTAAGGCATATCAGCACAGAGAGAGAGAGACTTCATTTGTTTAGGAGAAAGTAAGACAAAGACAAAGAAAGTAAGAAAAAGACAAAGAGTCTGTACCTGGTGATCCAGATAATTCTTCTGAGTCTTATCCAGGACCACCAAGGTGATACTTCTATCAAAATATTCTGTGAAGCCACAGCAGTATTGGGCCTGGGGCCAAAGTTCCTTCTAACACCTGAAAGCCTTGTCAAGAAGGATGGGCTAAAATAAGTCTAGACTGCAAATACTAAAATAAATGGCAAATTCTTCAAGGCAGAGACACCAACAAACATCTAAAAACATTAAGGCCATCTAAGAAAACATGACCTTACAAAATTAACTAAATAAGGTACCTGTACTGGAGAAGCAGAGATATACGATTTTTTCAGAATAGCTGTTTTGAGAAAATTCAAAGACACTCAAGGTAACACAGAGAAGGAATTCATAATTCTATCAGACATTTTTTTGTAAATTATTGAAATTATTAAAAATCAAGTAAAAATTCTGGAGTTGAAAAATGCAATTGGCCTACTGAAGAATGCATCAGAGTCTCAATAGCAGAATTACTTAATCAGCAGAAACAACAAGTGAGCTTGAAGACAGGCTATGTGAAAATAAACTGTCAGAGGAGTCAAAAGAAAAAAAGAATAAAGACAATAAAGCATGTGTACAAAATCTAGAAGTAGCATCACAAGGGAAAATCTAAGTATCATTAGCCTTAAAGACGAGGTAGCAAACAAAGTAAGACTAGAAAGTTTATTCAAAGGGATAATATCAGAGAACTTTCCAAACTTGGAGAAAAGTATTAACATTCAAGTAAAAGAGGATTACAGAATAAAAAGCAGGTTTAATTTAAAGGAGACGACCAGAAGGCATTTACTAATTAAATTTCCAAAGATCAAAAATGAAAAAAGAAGTCTAAAAGTATCAACAGAAACACACACACACAAACAAACAGACACACTCTTACACAATGTCGCTCCAATATGTCTGACAGCAGACTTTTCAGTGGAAATGTTACAGACCAGGAGAGAGTGGCCTAACATATTTAAAATGCTGATGGAAAACAAACAAACAAACAAACAAACAAACAAACAAAATTTACTCTAGAATAGTTTATCTAGTAAAAATATTCTTGAAGTATGAAGAAGAAATGAAGACAAACAAAACCTGAAAGATTTCATTGCCACTATACTAGTTTTACAAGAAATGCTAAAGAAAGTTCTTCAATCTGAAGAAAACAAAAAGTATGTCAGTGAGCAAGCAGAAATTATCTGAAGGTACAAAACTCACTGGTAATTGCAAGCACACAGTAAAACCCAAAATATTATTACAGGGTAAATGTAGTATGTAAACTACTCTTAGGTAGAAAGAGTAAATGATAAACCAGTTTGAAAAAAAAAAAAAAAAACTATCCCAATTTTCCAAGACATTGTATAATAGAACATAGAGAAGCAACAAAATTAAAGACTGGAGAGTTAAAGTATAGAATTTTGAATTAGTTCTCTTATCACATGTTTGCTAATAGGTTTATGCAATCAGTGTTAAGTTGTCATAGTTTAATAAAATGGGTTATAAAATAACATTTGCAAACTCCATGGCAACCTCAAAGTGAAAAAGATACAATAGATACATAAAAAATAAAAGGAAAGAAATAAAATCATACCACCAGAGAAATTTTCACTAAAAGGAAAACAGTAAGGAAGAAGTAAAGGGAGACAAGGCCAGAAAACAACAAAAAATATCAAAAAGATAGAAGTAAGTCCAAAAGTGTAAATAATAGTATTAAATGTAAATGGACTAAATTCTCCAATAAAAATACACAGAGTGGCTGAATGGATAAAAAATACAAACATAAATGATCTTTTTCCTACAAGAAACACACTTCACATACAAATGCAAACATAGACTAAAAATATAGGCTAGAAAAAGATATTCTGTGACACTGGAAGCCAAAAAAAAAAAGGAAGAAGTCACTACACTTATATAAACAAAATAGATTCCAAGAAAAAAAAAAGAAGCAAAGAATGTCATTATATTATGATAAGTCAGTCAGTTGAGCAAGAGGATATAGCAATTTTAAACACATATGTACCCAACACTGGAGCACCCAGATGTATAAACATTATTAGAGCAAAAGATAGACACAAACCTCAGTACATTAATACCTGGAGACTTGACATACCACAATCAGCATTGAACAAATTTCCTAGGCAAAAAATTCAACAAAGAAACATTTGACTTAATATGCATGAGAGAATAAATATACTGAATAGCTATTTATGGAACATTTCATCCAATGGCTGAAGAATATACATTCTTCTCCTCAGCAGATGATAGTTTGCAAGGATAGACCATATGTTACATCACAAAACAAGTCTTAAACATTTAAAAATTGAAATAATATTGAGTATCTTCTCTAATCACTATGAAATAAAACTAGAAATTAATAAGAGAAGCAATTCTGAAAAGTATAAAAACATATGGAAACTTAAAAACATGCTCCTGGGTTCTTATAGTGTTAGGTCTTATGTTTAAGTCTTTAATCCATCTGGAGTTAATTTCAGTGTACGGTGTCAGGAAGGGTTCCAGTTTCTGCTTTCTGCACATAGCTAGCCAGTTTTCCCAACATCATTTATTAAACAGGGACTCCTTTCCCCATTGCTTGTTTTTGTCAGGTTTGTCAAAGGTCAGATGGATGTAGATGTGGGTGTTGCCTCCAAGGCCTCTGTTCTGTTCCATTGGTCTATATCTCTGTTTTGGTACCAGTACCACGCTGTTTTGACGACTGTAGCCTTGTAGAATAGTTTGAAGTCTGGTAGTGTGATGCCTCCCACTTTGTTCTTTTTGCTTAGAATTTACTGGGCTATGCGGGCTCTCTTTCAGTTCCATATGAAGTTTAAGGTGGTGTTTTCCAGTTCTGTGAAGAAGGTCATTGGTAGCTTGATGGGGATAGTGTTGAATCTGTAAATTACTTTGGGCAGCATGGCCATTTTCATGATATTGATTCTTCCTAACCATGCACATGGAATGTTTCTCCATCTGATTGTGTCCTCTCTTATTTTGTTGAGCAGTGGTTTGTAGTTCTCCTTGAAGAGGTCTTTTACGTGCCTTGTTAGTTGTATTCCTAGGTATTTTATTCTCTTTGTAGCTATTGTGAATGGCAGTTCGTTCTTGATTTGGCTCTCTTTAAGTCTGTCATTGGTGTATAGGAATGGCTGTGATTTTTCCACATTGATTTTGCATCCTGAGACTTTGCTGAAGTTGCTTATCAGTTTCAGGAGATTTTGGGTGGAGACGATCGGGTCTTCTAGATGTACAATTATGTCATATGCAAATAGAGACAATTTGACTTCCTCCTTTCCTTTTGAATACCCTTTATTTCTTTTTCTTGCGTGATTGCTCTGTCTAGAACTTCCAGTACTATATTTAATAGGAGTGGTGAGAGAGGGCATCCTTGTCTAGTGCCAGATTTCAAAGGGAATGTTTCCAGTTTTTGTCTATTCAGTATGATATTGGCTGTTGGTTTGTCATAAATAGCTTTTATTATTTTGAGATACATTCCATCAATACTTAGTTTTGAGGAATTTTAGCATAAAGGGCTGTTGATTTTTGTCAAAGGCCTTCTCTGCATCAATTGAGATAATCGTGGATTTTGTCTTTGGTTCTGTTTATGTGGTTCATTTTGTTTATAGACTTGCATATATTGAACCAGCCTTGCATCCCCGGGATGAATCCTACTTGATCATGGTGGATAAGCTTTTTGATGTACTGTTGCAATCGGCTTGCCAGTATTTTATTGAAGATTTTTGCATCTATGTTCATTATGGATATTGGCCTATTAAGAGCAGCTCAGGATTGCAGCTCCCAGTGAAACACCACACCCTGAGTGGACGCCGCATTTCCAGATGGATTTTTATTGCTCACAGACCAGGAGATTCCCAGGCGGAGGAGTCCCATGGGTCTCCAGCGTGGGTGTTTTTGCCGGCGCGGCTATTTTGCTGGCGCTCTGGCGCCCACGGTTCTCCGTACAAAATACACTGGCCTGGGTGCCCTTTTAGCTGGAGAGTGGAGCTACAGGAAGGCAGAGTCACCCATTCATCTCATTAAAAAGGGGACTAAATCAGGGACCCAGGCCAGGAGATTCCCGGGCAAAAAAGTGCCAGGAATCTCAGAACCACTGTTTCAGCCAGCGCAGTGGGTTGCCGCACAGGAAATCACACAGATCCTGGCACCTTTTCAACAGGTGACTGGAACACCTGGGAGAGAGCCAATCATTCAACTAGGAAAAAAAAAAGACTTTGAGGCAGGGAGCCAGATGATCAGGCTTGGCAGGTCCCATTCCCACATACAAAAAAAACAGCAATTGGAAACACTCTGGGTTGAGAGTTTCACAGCAAGCACAGTTGAACCTGGGACAATCCAGTTCTGTGGGGGAGGCGCATCCGCCATTGGGGAGGCACATCTGCCATTAACCAAGGCACTCCACCACTACAGAGGTAGTCCGCCACTACTCAAACTATTTCAAAAAATAAGGTAGAGAATTCTTCCAAACAAATTTTAAAAGGCCAGTATTATTATGTTACCAACACCAAAGACACGTCAATAAAAAAATACTACATGTTAATGTTCCTTTTGAACTTTGATGTACAAATCCTCAAAGCAATGCTAGTAGCAAAGCAAATTCAACAACGCATTAAAATGATCATTCATTAAGACCAAATAGCATTTAGCTCAGTGATATGGTTCAACATATGCAAATCAATCAATGTGATACATCATATCAACAGAAGGAAGAAGAAAATTCATATTATCATTTCAACTGATGATGAAAATTGATTTGATAAAATTTAACACCCATTCATCATAAAAACCCCCAAAATGGGCACAGAAGGAACATAGCTCAAGATAATAAGTCATGTATTATATACCCACAACTAGTATCATACTAAATGAAGGAAACCTGAAATATTTTTTTCTAAAATCTAAAAAACGACAAGGATGCCCACATTCACCACTGTTACTCAAAACATTGCTAGGAGTCCTAGCTAGAACAATCAGAAAAGAGATAGAAAACAAGGCCATCCAAATTGAAAAGAAAGAAGTCAAATTATCTCTGTTTGCAGATGATATGGTCTTATATTTGGAAAAACATAGAGGCTCTACTAAAAAAAATATTAGAATTGATAAACTCACTAAAGTTGCAAGAGACAAAATCAACATACAAAAATCAGAAGCATTACTATATGCCAACAGCAAACAGAATGAAAATGATATGAAGAAATTAATACCATTTACAATAGTTACACATAAAATTATATACCTAAAAATTAACCAAGACATGAAAGATCTCTATAGTTAAAACTGAAAAATACTGATGAAAGAAATGGAAGAGGACACAAAATAATGGAAAAATATTTCATATTCATGCATTGGAAGGATTCATATTGTTAACATTTCCTAACTATCTAAAGCAATCTACAAATTCAGTGAAATCTCTATCAAAATACTAATGACATTTTTCACAATATGTCATTGTATGGAGCTACAAAATATTCAAAATAGCTGAAACTATCTTGAACGACAACAACAACAAACAGAACTGGAAGAATCACATTATCTGACTTCAAATTGTACTGTATACCTAGGGAATTCAAAATATCATTTTAATGACATACAAACAGAAACAGAGACTAATGGAAGAGAATCACCATAAAGATGAATGAGACCCTATCATTTCTTACAACATGTATGAATCTGGTAATTATGTTAAGAGAAATAAGCACAAAATGACAAATATCATATGTTCTTATCTGTGAAGATAGAGAGTAAGAAGGATGATTACCAAATTATGGAAAGGGTAGTGGGATATGGCGTAGGGGAAAATAGGAGTTGGTTAATGAGTGCAAAAGAATCAATAAACCCAGCATTTGCTAACATAACAGAGTGACCATAGTTAATAATAATTTAATTGTGCATTCCATTGTACATTTTGAAAATAACTAGAAGAGTATAATTGGATTGTTTGTAACACGAAGGTTAAATGCTTGAAAGAATACATATCCCATTTTTCATGACATGATTATTATGCTTTGCACGACTGTATCAAACGACCTCATGTACCCCATAAATGTAACACTTACTGTATACCCAAATGAACTTTTTGAAAATATAAAGAAATGAATAAATATCACCCTCATTTTCAAATTATTCACATAAATGAATAAATGTACTTTGCCATTGTAAGTATTATAAAAAATAAAATGCTATAGGAGCGTAGTCAGTAAAGTATTGCAGCTATACTTTTATAGAGTAATATGTCTTTGGTTTGAGGAGTACACATTTCCACCACTATGTAGGAGCTAAAAAATAATTCAAACAATTCTTCATGGGAAACGTCAAATTGGTTAAATGGGGCTGAACTACATATTAGAGATTATATAAACTGAGATCAAAATATCTTTTGGTTGTTTTTTAGATAATGATTTTTATAATGTTAGACAAAGTAAGAATTTTCATCCCCTTGTGAAACTTGTTATCTAATTTATTCTTCAAATAGATTTTCCCAGATTTTGACTTCATTATCATTACATTTCCATTACCACTTCTACCTCAGTCAGTATCCAACATTACTGTTCCCACCATCACTAACAACACAATCATCACTACCAGCATTATTACCACCTTTACCATGATCGATGTAACTACCATCACCACCCCAAAACTGCACCAACTACCTGACTGCAGAGTACCCTGCACTGCTATGCTTAAAATAATCCAGAAGTCTTAGATCCTATGAGTTTTACATCCAGTCTCCAAAAAGCTTGTAGTTCGACAATTCTTCATTTTGCCTCAATATTTTTACTATTAATTTAATTTAGCCCACTTGTTTCTATAACTTAGCACATCTGGAGAATGATCCTCTCCCTTGTTCAGTCACACCTTAGTATAGTCAGTGGTTGGTTATTTATGCATCTGTAATAATGTTCTGCATTTATTAGCTCACAAAATTCAGATATCAAAAAAATAATTTATGTAACTTTTACATATGACTAAAATAGATATGATCATATTGGAATACTCCCTGCAAAAAACAAAACCAAACAAACAAACAACAACAAAAAAAAACAACTGAAACATAACATAGAAACAGTTACCTGAAAGTATAGTAAGTCCTTTATAGCACTGACAGTTTCTTAGAAACTCTGGCTTAAAGAGGCATGAAGTATAAAGAATCAAATTTTACCCTATGCTAATAGACGTTAACAACTGTTAAGTTCCTATAGCATATTTCTGGTCACAACAATCACCAAACTTCTAAATAAAGATAAAAGGCACTTATAATATTAAATACTGAAATAATAATGAGCTATATATGCATTTAAGAAAGATTAATAAAAACAAATAATAATTTACCCAATTTTCGGTGACTCAGTAAGTGATGGTGGTCATTGTAATGGTGGATTAAATCAAGCAATAAATACTGGCAAGGTCAAAACTGTAAGCAGCATTTTTTACTTCCAAGCAGTTCACAAACCATATCAAAACATGATGGGTTCAGTGAGAGTTTTTAGACCACATTGTTTATTATCATGCATTTGTATCATTATCATTTACTTAAAAATATTTATTTTACAATTACTCATTTTTATTCAATCATTCACTTTCCAATATGCTTATTCAAGTTCAGGGTTATGAGTGGCAAGTGCCAATAACAATTCAAGGCTCAGAGTGAAAACCACCCTGGCTAAGCGCTACTTAATCACAGGGGCACTCATACACAAAAGTACATTAATACAGACTAGAACACTGTAGACACATCAATTCATCTAATATGCACATCTTTGGCATGTGGGCGGAAACCCGAGTACCTGAAGAAACCCACATACGTACAAGGAGAACATGCAAACTCCACACAAACAGTGGTTCTAGATGAAAATGATTTTATCAACATTATAGCAAAAGAACATTGAATGAAAATGATGTCATTAAGGACGTGCTGTGCTGGAAAAGCAACTAAAGAAAACAGCCGTGCCTTTTGGGACTGAGTACATCAAGGGGAAGGTACAGAGAACTATACATATAAGGCCTCCTCCCATTTATGGTTTTAACCTGTAGCTAACAGTTCATGATGCATGCAAAAATATGGTGGAGAAACTTGTGGAAATAATCATCCTTGCATGGGGAAAGAAAAGATTGGATACCATGAACACTGAAAAGAGTGGAGGAATCCTGGAAAGGAAAGGGCCAGAGAGGATAACATCAAACATAGCCAAGAACATGTGATGAACCCCATATTTCAACTAACTTACAAAGATTTTAAAGAATCTGTTATAACTATCCCCAGTACATGAAAACAAAACATAATTAATAATAATCTCAACAGATGAATAGATTGCAGCTGACAATGAGAAACAATGAAAATGGAAATTCTAGAACTGGGCAATGCAATTTTTGATTTAAAAAAATTGGTGACTTACAACCAATCAAATGGGAGAATAAAGAGAAAGTGTACTTGAAGATAGATTAAAATGAAGGGTCCAAGTAAATAACAAACAAACAGGAAACATATAAAACATAAAAAGCAGAGTCTTTGGGACCTGTTAGATGACAGCAAATGGTCCTTAGACATTGTATAATTAGGGTATCACAAAGAAAATAGTTTAAAAATGGAGCAAAAACAATGTGATATTATTCTCTAAATGTTTTCCAAATTTGACAAGATATTGTAATTTTCAAATCCAAGATACAGAGCAAATATCAACCATAATAAACAGAAAGAAGCTCAACCTCAGGAACATCAAATTCAGATTGCTGAATGACAGAGATAAAGAACAAATATTGAAAGTAGCAAATAAAAAGTGACATTTTAGATATACAGGAACAACAATCTAATTGTTAATTTTCATCAAAATTCATGAAGAAGGGAAGAGAGTAGAACATCTCTAGTTTTTTTAAAATGTCATAAAATAATTCTATATTTACCTAAAATATCATTCAAGAAAGAGGATTTCTTATAGATATTTTCAGAAAATAAAAAGTAAAAGAATCAATTTTCATCAGACTTGAACTGTAGGAAACAATGCAGGAAGCCTTCTATGAACAGAAGAAAAAATGTGTGAAATGGAAATTACTCCTCAGAAAATAAAGAAGAGTTTTGAAAATAAAAAATAACTGAGTAAATGAAAAATAATATTATTTGGCTTTTTTCTCTATTAATAATGTCTTAGTCTCAGATAAGCATATGCTGTTAAAAATTATAACACTATCTTACAATGTTTATAATGTATGTAGGAGTAATAGATGGAAAAGTGTATAAAGCTGTATGAGAAATTCAATCACAAAACAGATGTTCAATAAATTGTGTGAAATAACTGAACGGAAAATAATCAACCATGACCCTTTTCAAACCATATACAAAAATCTAACTCAAAGTTTGTCTTTTACCTAAATGTAAAAACTAAAACTATTAAAATTCTAGAAGAAAATAGGAATAAATATTTGTGACATTTGGTGAAGCAAAGTTATTTTTATTTTAAAACCAGGCAATGTAAATCCTATATATAAAGGAGAAAACAAAAAGGTAAAATAGACTTCAAGTTTACAATCTTTGTCCTTCAAAAGGCATAGTTACAAAAATCAAACACATTGACCAGCTCCAGAGTGGGAGAAACTTTTTGCCAAACAGGTATCTTTTACATGGACTTGTACACACATGTTTAAGGAACTCATTTATTTAATAATAAAAAGACAAACAACCCAATTAACACACACACATACAAAAAAAAGATTTGACCAGATGTTTTCCAACGAAGATATGCAAATGGCCAATAAGCACATGAAAAAGGCCAATATTACTAGTTATCATAGAAATGTAAATTCAAAAATCAAAATGATATGTCACTACATATTCACTGCAATGGCTAACATTAAAAAAAAATAATGATATCAAGTACTGGCAAAGAAGTAGACCAAATTAAACTTTCAAATGCTGCTGATGGGAATACAAACTGGTACAGATACTTCGGAAATACTTTAGCTGTATCTTAACACATTTAAAGATAAATTTAATATGCTACCTGGTACTTTTGCTCACTGGAAGTCATCCAAGACAAATGTAAATACAGATCCATCAAATATGTATGAAAACTATTGTTAGCTGCTTTATTTATCATATCCCAAAAGCTATACATAACACACTGTTCCATCGACTAGGAATGAATAAACATACTATTCTGTATCTATCACAGAAATCATGTGAGATAAATGTTATTATACTATGTATGGGTTGAATTGTTTCTCCAAATTCGAATGTTGAAGCCCTAATGCCCAATACATAATAATGTGTCTATATTTGAAGATAGGGTCTTTGAAGAGGTAACTAAGTTAAAATGGGTCATTAACACCATCCTAATCCAATATGACTTGTGTCCTCTTCCTATGCAGAGGGTATTAGGGCACAGACAAAGAAACCAATTGATGAAAAAGGGAAAAGCTGGCAATATGCAACTCAAAGAGGGAGGCCTCAGAGAAAACTAAACCTGCTGACACCTTGATCTTGGATTCCTACTCTCCAGATTTGTGAGAAAATAAATTTCAGTTGTTTAGGCTACCCAGGGTGTGCTGTTTTGTAATGGCAGCCCCACCAATCTAATATATCCCCATTCATAAGAAGAACAAGTGAAAAAAAATACAACTCAAGTGGATGTGTTCAGAAACGTCTAATTTCACACTCAAATCCACATCTGAAATTTCAAAGATAATTTTTATTTTATACATTGCACTGCTACCTTTCTTTGTCTCTTTCTTTCATAATAAATATAACTATTAAAATTTTAGTTTTCTTACAAGATGGCAGATTTGAGGCTTTTAGCATGTCTCAGCTAATTGGAAACAGCACGATAGTCCATAAAGATAAATTCTCTGAGCTTTAAGTCAAAAACGAAAATCGGAATCTGCTGGATTTCTGAAGGAAACCCCAGATTGCGGAGAGAAGAACATGGGTAAACAGCCTCCATGACAGTGTCTGGCTGAGTGAAGCCCACGAGAGAGGCAGAAACCCTCCGTCTGTGACTAACTTTTCCAGTGGGAATCCAAGCAAGTCAGGCTAAGGAAGAGCACGTTGTTTCTCTCAAGCCCTAGAGTTAACTTGCAGAGAGGCTTGGAGACACTGTGAGAAAAAGGCACCTGGAAGAGCTGTAGACATTTTCTCAGACTCAGGATCAAGAGCAGCACACCATTTTTTATTCAGGCACATACACAATTAGACATCTTTTGGTGACTCGGCAGCATGGCTGCCCAGTCATTTCAGTCTTGGGCCAGAGCTTGGAATGCCTAATCTGGAGCAGAGTAGGACTTACACAGCCAGAACTGTGGAAAGCACATCAGCAAATGTAAGTGCTGAAATTGTGCTCTCCCCTGTCACAGGCCTGAGGCAGGGGGAAAGCTGCTGCAGTGGTACTTTTTCCTGGGCAATGACACTTGCACCCTGGGTCAGATGCGCAACCTGGACCAGTCTGTGTGTGCCATTGCAGGACAACCCAGCCTGCTTTCCTGAGACGGTGATGCAGCAAGACCCTCTCTAGTCTACCTGCAAGCAGAAATCCAGGCATTTGGAGTAACTGTTTGCCTGGACCAGCAGTCTGAGATGCCCTACCTTTGTGGAAATAGACTGCAGAGAAGTCAGACCCTCTCCCCTCCACACCCAGGCAGATCTCCAGGCATTCAGAGCAAACGTTTGCTTGGTTCAGCCGCCTGAGCTGCCCCACCCTTCCTGGGCATAGATCATTGTGAAGTGGGGCTCTCCCCTCCACACCTAGGCAGATCTCCAGGCATGCAAAGAACCTACCTGCCTAGTTCAGCAACCTACGTCACCACATTTCTCCTGTGCAGAGATCTTGCTGCAGACCTCTCTCTACTCCACACCCAGGCAGCTTTTCAGACATTCAGAACACCTGTTCACCTGTTTTAGCAACAAGAGCTACCCCACACTTCCTGTTTAAAGAGATACTGGTGTGGGGAGGCTTCTTTGCTTCATGCCCAGGCAGATCTCCAGGAGTTTGGAGTACTAGCTCCAAATGAGTGGCCTTCCTCTCCTGTGCAGAGATCTTGGTTCAGAGGGCCACTGGTAAAACAGGAAGATCTCCAGACACCTGAAACCATCTCAAAGATTATTACTTTAGGCTGCCCCATTCCTATGCAGAGACCCTGGGGCTGAGAAGGCTTCCCAGATCCACTCTTACACAATCCTCTGGGTGCTTGGTGGCTATTCTGGGTTCTTCCTTGGTGCTGGTGTTTCTGCCAGCCATTGGACCTGTAGGCACACCTACCAAGTGTGGCCCTTAATCGTGGGCCTTGCCCTCCCAGGGATGAGAAGGGAGCTTAGACCATTGTGCATTCCATAAAACAGCCCATTGCCTAAGGCAAAAGAGAGTTACTTACAGTAAATAAGAATAAAGTATATACCCATCTACAGCTACCAAAACCTGATCTTACCTATATGCGCCATCTACTGGCTGGTGAGTCAAACTGCACAGCCCAATATAAAACCTTCTGACAGAAGTGCATAGAGCTATAGAAGCAAAGCCACTTCTCCACTCAGCATTCTCTACAGTCACACCCCATAGGGAGGGGTGGAAAGAGAAAGGGAAAGAAAAAATATACTGATATTATTACAGAGGAAAAAATAAAAAGGTTCTACCAGTATAATAATAATTACATATTTAGTAGTGCTAGTATCTTTGGACTGGAAGTAACCAGTGCAATAATACTCGCACCATGAAAAATCCAAATGCAATGACATCATCAAAGGATGGCAGTAACTCTCCAGCAATGTTACCTAACCAACTTGGAAACTCATAAATAACAGATAAAGAATTCAAAGCATGGATTTTAAGCTCAACGAGATCCAAGAAAAGTTTGAAAATCAACACAAAGAAACCTCTAAAGCAATCCAGAAAATGAAGAAAAAGATTAAAATCTTTAAACCACCAGACATTTTTAAATTGGGAAACTTACAAAATTTCGAAACATACTTGAAAGCTTTATCAACAGATTGGATCAAGCAGAAGAAATAACTTCAGAGCGTGAACACCAGAGTTTCAAATTAACACAGTCAAATAAAAATAAACAAGAAATTAACAGAATCATAGAGAAATATAGGAATATATAATGTGGCCAAACCTACAAATGACTGGCATACCTGTGAGTGAAGGAAAACAGTAAAGAGCCAGGAAAACTAGATATTTGAAGAGATAATTAAAGATAATTGAGGGAATGATTCATGAAAATTTCCCTAATCTTGCTTGAGAGGTAGACATTCAGATAGAAAAAAATCCCCAGAATGCTTGCAAGAAACTATACAAAGTCAACATCACCAAGGCATATAGTCACCAAGGTTAATATTCAAGAAAAATCTTCAATGAAGTTAAAGAAAAAGACCAGATCACATACAGCAAGCTAACAGCAGACTTCACAGCAGAAACATTAAAAGCCAGGAAAGACAGGGGACCATGTATTAGCATTCTAAAGAAAAGTGATTGTAACCAAAAATTTAACATCCCACCAAACTCAGCTTCATTAGCAAATAAGAAATAAAATCTTTTCCAGATAAGCAAGGACGAAGTGAATCCATTAACACAAGAGCAGCCTTATAGGAGACATTTTTGGGAATTCTAAACATAGAAACAAATGGACAATACCTTTTACCACAAAAAAAACACACTTAAATACATAGCCCACCAGAGTATCTATATAGTAAACACAAAATAGAAACTATAAAGCAATCAGCTATTTCACGATAGGATCAAAACTTCACATATTAATGTTAACTTTTAAGGTAACTGGTCTAAACTCCCCATTTAAAAGGTAAAGACTGGCAAGTTGGATTAAAATAACAAGACTCATTCTGTGCTGTCTTCAAGAGAGTCATCTGACATGTAGTGTCAACCCTATGCTCAAAGTAAAGAGTTGTAGAAAAATGCAGAGGTCTCTCTTCCTATAGTAGATAAAACATACTTTAATGTAACAACAGTGAAAAATGACAATAAAAAAATGCATTACATAAAGGGTTCAAATTCAACCAGAATAATTAACTATCCAAAATACATATATGCCCAACATGAGAGTACCCAGATTCATGAAACAAGTACTTCTAGACCCAAGAAAAGAATTAGCAAGTCACATAATAATAGCACAAGATTTCAGCATCACACTGATAGCATTAGACAGATCATCTAGCAATAAATTAACAAATAATTTCTGGACATAAATTAGACACTTGAACAATTGGATCTAATAGACATCTGCAGAACACTCCATCCACCAAACATAGAATATATATTCTTCTCATCTGTACACAGAACATATTCCAAAACTGACCACATAGTCAACCATAAAGCAAGTCTCAATAAATTCAAAAAAATCAAAATCATACCAACCATATTTTTGGACCACCATGAAATAAACTTAGAAATTAATATCAAGAAGATCTCTTAAAACCACACAATTACATGAATATTAAACAAGTTGGTCCTGAATGACTTTTGAGTAAACCACAAAATTAAGGCAAGAATCAAAAACATATCTGAAATGAATAACAAAGACAAAACATAACAAAATCCCTGTGATAGAGCAAAAGTAGAGTTGAAAAGAGTTTAAAGCACTAAATGGACATCTCAAAAAATCAGAAAATTATCAAATAATAAATTATCACACCTACAGGGACAAGAAAAGAAAGAACAAAATAACCACAAAGCAAACAGAAGAAAATAAATTGCTAAAATCACAGCAGAACTGAACTAAATTGAGACCAAAAACCCATACAAAGAATCAAGGTTACCAAAAGTTGTTTCTTTGAAAGAAAATAAACAAGATTAATTGATCACATACTAGATTAACAAAAATAGGAACAAAGATTCAAATAACCAGAAATAACAAAGGTGACATTAAAACTGACTGCACAGAAATACAAAAGATCCTCAGAGACAATTATGCATATCAACTAGAAAATCTAAAGAAAATGGACATATTCCTGTGATATGGTTTGGCTCTGTTTCACCACCCAAATCTCATCTCAAATTGTAATCCCCATGTGTTGAGGGAGGGACTTGATGGGAGGTGATTGCCTCATGGCAGCAGTTTTTGCCATGCTGTTCTCATGATAATAAGTTCTCATGAGAGATGAGAGCTGATGGTTTTAAAATGTGACAATTTGCCCCTCACACTCTCTCTTTCCTGCCACATTGTGAAGAAGGTGATTGCTTCTCCTTTGCTTTCCAACATGATTATTAAGTTTTCAGAGGCCTCTCCAGACATATGGAACTGTGAGTCAATTAAATCTGTTTATTTATAAATTACCCAGCCTCTGGTATTTCTTTACAGTCATGTGATAATAGGCTAATACAGACAATTGGTACCAGAAGTGGGGGAACTGGTATAATGAGACTTGGAAATGTAGAAGCCACTTTGGAGCTGGCTAACTGGCAGAGGAAGTTGAACCATTTGAAGGGATTAGAAAAAGACAGGAAAATGTGGGAAAGTTTGGAACATCCTAAAGTCTTGTTGAATGGTTTTGCCCAAAATGCTGATAGTGATATAGACAATGAAGTCCAGGCTGAAGTGGTCTCAGATGTATACTGAAAAATTATTAGGAACTGGAGCAAAGGTCATTCTTGCTATGCCTTAGCAAAGAGACTGGCAGCATTTTGTCCCTCACCCTAGAGATCTGTGGAACTTTGAACCTGAGAGAGATTATTTGGATATCTGCGCAAAGGAAATATCTAAGCAGCAGAGCATTCGAAAGGTGATCTGGCTTTTTCTGAAAACATACATGTATACACATTCACAGAGATGGTTTGAATTTAGAAATTATGTTTAAAAGGGAAGCAGATATAAAGGTTTGGAAAATTTATAGCCTGACCATGTGGTAGAAGAAAAACAAACAATTTTGGAGGCAGAAATTCAAGCTGGCTGCAGAAATTTGCATAAGTAATGAGAAACCAAATGTTAATAGCTAAGACAATGGGAAAAATGTCTCCAGGACATCTCTAGAGATCTTTATAGCAGCACCTCCCATCACAGGCCTGGAAGCCTAGGAGGAAAAAACGGTTTCATGGGCCATGCCCAGGACCCTACTGCTCTGTGCAGCCTCAGAACATGTCACTCTATGTCCCAGCCATTTTATCTCCAGCCATGGCTAAAAGGCAACAACGTACACTTTGGGCCTTTGCTTCAGATGGTGCAAGCCTAAAGCCACTGTGGCTTTCCCATGGTGTTGGGCCTGAGGGTATGCAGAAGACAAGTGCTGAGGTTTAGAAACCTCTGCCTAGATTTCAGAGGATATATGAAAATACAAGAATGTCTAGACAGAAGTCTGCTGCAGGAATGCAATGCAGAGGGAAAATGTGGGGCTGGAGCTTCAAAACAGAGTCCCCACTAGAGCACTTTCTAGGGAGCTGTGAGAAGAGGACCACCATTCCCCAGATCCCAGAATGGTGTATCTACCAACAGCTTGCACCATATGCCTGGAAAAGCAGCAGACATTCAACAACAGCCTGTGAAGGCAGCTGTGGGGGCTGTACCCTGCAGAGCCATAGAGGCAGAGTTGCTCAATGTCTTGGGAGTTTATCCCTTGCATCAGTGTGACCTGGATGTGACATTCAGAGTCAAAGGAGGTTATTTTGGAACTTTACTATTTGAAACCTGCCTTGCCAGGTTTCAGGCTAGTGTGGGGCCTATGGGGCCTTTGTTCTGGCCAATTTCTCCCATTTAAAATAGAAACATTTACTCAATGCCTGTATCGTGTACCCTCATTGTATGTTGGAGTTAACTAATTTGTTTTTTGTTTGTTTTTTAATTTCAAAAGCTCATAAGCAGAATGGGCTTGCCTTGTCTCAGAAGAGACGTTGGACTTGGAGTTTTCAGTTAATGCTGGAATGATTTAAGAGTTTGGGGGAGTGATGGGAAGGTATGATTTGTTTTGAAATGTGAAAAGTATATGAGAGTTGGCAGGGGCTGTGGCAGAATGATATGGTTTGGCTCCACGTCCTGACCCAAATCTCGTCTTAAATTCTAATCTCCACATGTTGATGTAGGGACCTGGTGGGAGGTGATTGGATCATGGAGGCCATTTCCTTCATTCTGCTCTCATGATAGTGAGTGAGTTCTCAGAAGAGCTGATGATTTTAAAGTGTGGCTTTTCTCCTCTTGCATTCTCTCTCTTGCTGCTTTGAAAAGAAGGTTTTTGTTTCTCCTTTGCCTTTTGCCATAATTGTAAGTTTCCTGTGGCCTTCCTGGGAATTGTTAATTGATTAAGCCTCTTTTATTTATAAATTACTTAGTCTTGGGTAGTTCTTCATAGAGGTGTGAGAACAAACCAATACATACTGTAAACACACAATCTCCTAATATTGAATCAGGAAGAAATTGAAACCCTAACAGACCAATATCCAGAGCTAGCATTGAATTAGTAATAAAAACCTAGAAACCAATAAAAGCCCTGAACCAGATGGATTCATAGCTGAAATACAAATAAGATCTGATGCCAATTCAATGAAACTATTCCAAAAACTGAGAAAATATTCCCCCCTAACTCATTTTCTGAAACCAGCATTATACCCTAATACCAAAATCTGACCAAAGGGGGGAAAAAAAAAGAAAAAGAAAGAGTACAGACCAATATCACTGATTAACATAGAATTCTCAACAAAATGCTAGCAAACAAAATCCAGCAGCATATCAAAAAGTTAATTTATCATTATCACTTATGCTTCATTCTGGGGATGCAAGTTGAGATCAACATATGCAAATCAACAATTATGAATCACAACATAAACCTAATTAAAAACAAAAAACATATGATCATTTTAATAGATTTGGAAACAGTTCTATAATATTCAACATAGCTTCATCATAAAATTCCTCAAGAAACTAGGCATCAAACATAAATACCTCAAAATACTAAGCTATCTATAACAAACTCAGCCAGCATCATGCTGGACCAGCAAAAACTGGAACCAATCCTTTTGAGAACTAGAACAAGACAAAGATGCCCACCCTCATGACTCCTATTCAACGTAATACTAGAAGTGCTAGCCAGAATGATCAGTCAAGAGAAAGAAACAAAAGGTATCCAAATAGGAAAAAATGTCAAAAATCTCTCTGTTCTGATGTTATGATTCTATAAAATGTAAGCCCTAAAGCCTCTGCCAAAAGACACCTGTAAATGATAAATGATTTCAGTTAGTGTCAGGATACTATATACAAAAATCAGTAGCATTTGTTTATACCAATAACTTTTAATCTGAAAGTCAAATCAAGGATGCAATCCCATTTACAATAGCCATAAACAAAATAAAATATCTGGGAATATTACCAAGAAGGTGAAGAGCTCTACAAGAACTCTAAAACACTAACAGAAATCATTGACAACCCAAACAAATAGAAAAACTTTTCATGCTCACAGAGTAGCAGAATCAATATCTTTAGAATGACCACCTGTCCGAAGCAATCTGCAGATTCAACAATATTTCTTTATTCTACCAATGTCATTTTTCAGAGAAGTAGAAAAGAACGATTCTAAAATTCTGTGGAATTGTAAAAGAACCTGAATACCTGAAGCAATCCTAAGAAAAAAGAACAAAGCTGGACACGCTACCTTAACTGATGTCAAACTATACTATATGGCTACAGTAAACAAAACAGCATGGTTCTGGTACAAGACAGACACATAGACCAGTGGAACAGAATAGAAAACCTAGAAATAAAACTGCATACCTACACCAATTAATTTCAATAAAGGTGACAAAAATAACCAATGAGGAATGGAATCCCTATTTAAATGGTGCTGGAATCGCTGGCTAGACATATATAGAAGAAAGAAACATACAAGTGGCCAACGTACATATAAAAAATCCTCAGAACTCACCATTAGAGAAATACCAATCAAAACCACAGTGAGATACCATCTCATATCAGTCAGAATACCTACTAAAAGTCAAAGAAACAACAGATGCTGGTGAAGCTGCAGAGAAAAGGGAACACTTACATACCATTGATAGGACTGTAAATTAGTTCAGACACTGTGGAAAGCAGTTTGAAAATTTCTCAAAATAAACAAACAGAACTACCCTTTGGAAGAGCAATCCAACTGAGTATATATCTAAAACAAATTGTTCTAGCATAAAGACAAATGTATTCACATACTTAGGCACTATTTACAACATCAAAGACATAGAATCAGCTGAGGTACACATCACAGGTGAATTTAAAACAAGAAAGTATGGTATGTATATACCACTGTATACAATACAGCCATAAAAAATAATAAAATTATGTTCTTGTAGTATCATGAATATAGCTAGAGGCCATTATCCTAAACAAATTAACGCATGAACAGAAAACCAAATACTGCATGTTCTCACTTCTATGTGGGAGCTAAACATTGAGTACACATGGATATAAAGATAGCTACAATATAAACTAGGGACTACTAGAGGCAGGTGGGAGGAAGAGGGGAAGGGTTTAAAATTAAACTATTGGGAACTATCATCAGTGTCTGGGTGATGTGATTATTCATATTCCAAATCTCAGCATCATGCGATATATCCATGTAACAAACCTGCAAATGTACCTCCTGAATCTAAAATGAAAGTTGGAAAAAATAAAGTTAAAATTTTACATTTCTCTGTTCAAGCCTTTGATCAATGAGAATGCAATGTTTAGATGCCCCTTCCTACCTATACACTTTTGCTTTCTTCATGCCAGACAATGAAACAAATCATATGTGGCAGAATAATAACATACAAATTAATTTTGATTCGTTCCCATTGCTCTGGCTGTGTGGAAGGAAGAAGAGATGAACTTCTATCTCCTTTCCTCAGAGACATGTTAATGCCCTTAATCCCAGGAAGACACTTTCTACCCTAAGACATTAATCTCTTTTTTAAAGAAAAACTTAGGTTTGAATTTGCACAAGGAGGAAGATGGGTATCTAAAAAGCATCCAGCAGGAATTGAGAAGAGAATTAAGATTTTATGGTCATACAGTTTCCTGACTCCCCAGGAATCTGCACTCAGGGTGTCCAAGCCCTCAGCTCTAAAATGATCAGTGGATTTAAGCTAGAGTCAAAGGAGCAGAGAAGCTATCTCAAGGTACCCTGGGTCAATGAACACATCATTAGTGACTTGTGTGAACAGTCTTTCTTCTGGAGTCTTAAGTAGGATTACAAAAAATAAAAATCTTTCTCATTTCAACCATTGTTCATCACTGAGAATGAATTTCACCCCATCCTGGAGAATGGTTGCATGGAAGAGCTTAAATTTAGTTTTAAAAAACAGACATGGTATTTTTTGCACCCTACTATATTTATTGCACATACACCTATTGCACAATTAAACTTTAATTCTGTCAGAGTCACTCACATGGCATTGCTCAGTATTGCTGTAGAGAAAAAATAGAAGTCAGTAGAATGAAATGTGGTTTATTTATATTGCATTTCTTTTCACCCTCTGCAAAAAGTAAGACAGATGCTTTTGTTTAAGTGGTGACCAGCAACCAAGTGGGCCACAGATCACAACAGATCAGAATATAAATGAGGAAGCAAGAGGCTGAGGTACAACTTCTGAGCAGATCACATAAGAGTGATTTAAAAGAGAATATTTCCCATTTTGAATGTAGATGTCAGAATACTGACTTATGAAAGTATGCTGGAGAGAGGTGGTGGCTGGGGTTTGGGCATCATTATTTTGAGAGATATACTGTTGAGTCTTATTACTATTAAAAGACTTTAAATGGTATACCTAATACCCTGGCCATGAAGGATAATGGTTTACTCTACAAATTTAGGTTTAAAGTGTCTTAAAAACAACAACTACAAAACTTTGAGTTTCACTGCATAACAGAATTATGTGGCAGTACTGCTTTGAAGACCAGGTTCAAAGTTTCTAATACATTTTTTTTCCTATTTTAGCACATGGAAAATGTATAGTTAGGACAAGTATTTGAATATAAGGTGTTTTCCATTAGCCCACCTATTACTGCATTAGAAAAATGTAACAATTTGGTCAATTAAGATAAAAATAACAAAATAAAATGTTTAATTTCAATAAAGATAATTTAATTACAGAATTCAGAAATCAAATTTTATTTCTACAAATGCACTGGGTTTTTATTTCATAATGACACAAATGAATTGACTCCTATCAATTAGAGCTAGTAAAGTCTATTTCAATTATTTAGTTGAATTCTCTAATTTTTATAGTTACAGACTGAAACATAATAATAGAGGTATTTTCAATCAACATTATAAGATATTTTCATTATGGTAAATTTTTCATATGTCATCTATTTTAATAAAAAACTTATTGAACATTTTTGGAAATAGTTTGAATACTACTGAAAATTATAAGTTGAAGTCGCAGAGCATCTAATATTTTTCACTACACTTTTACTTAAATTTAAAATTTTTTTTCTTTTACTTTTGCTTTTCTTATTTCAGACAGAATCTTGTTCTGTCACCCAGGCTGGAGTTCAGTGGCCTGATCTTGTCTCACTGCAACCTCTGCCTCCCCGGTTCAAGCAATTCTGTCTTAGCTTCCTGAGCAGCTGGGATTACAGGTGTGCACCACCATGCTAGGCTAATTTTTGTATTTTTAGTAGAGATGGGGTTTCACCATATTGGCCAGGCTGATCTTGAACACACATTACCTTATTTTCGGCTCACCTCAGCCTCCCAAAGTGCTAGGATTATAGGTGTGAGCCACCTCACCCGGACTACACTTAATTTTTTAATGAAACAGAGATTTTTGAACCACAAACACTTCTGAGATTTTTTCTAAAATGATTTCCTAGCAAAATATTTCTGAGTTAAAATAGAGTTTTTACTGATTGAAGAAAGGTGGACGAAGCTTCAGAACTTCCACTTGCATTCTACAAAACATAGATAGATGCATAGAAAAGGACATACATAGATTCATAGAGTACTACAATACTGCTTATCAATTTCTTATAACATTGTTTAGCTTGAATCTTTGGCCTTTAACTCCTGTTTTATTATTTTCTATAATGAACACTTTTTCATACCTTTTTGTGATATTTAACATCTAACAGTTTTCACAGAGGCTTACAATTAACAGGGAAATTCTCAGTTGTTTTTTGCCCTTTTTATTTGCATAAACACCTGCATTCTTTCATTTTAAAAAATTCATTATAACTTTGATCATGTGAAATTACTAAGAGACACTGCTAGCCATTCTCAGAGCAAGTCATTTACTTTCCTGCTTGTATGTTTAGTTGTGCTCTGCTCTTTCGCTATAATTTCCTTCCATGTTTCTATGTAAAACAGTCATCTCCATCGTGATTTTCCCAATAGTTTAAGATGTAAATACCCATTCTTTTATTGGATATTCCTGGTTTCCTTACTCTCAGCCTAAACATAACATTAAGTTACCCTACCGTGTGATGAAGTGACTCATAGCACAGTATGTAGCACAAATATATAAAAACATACTAATAATTATGCTAACACGTGTTGCTATTTCAAAAGAAGAAACTGTTTTCTGCCCTACTGTAGATTATTTTTTATTGTGCTGTTTTTTTCTATGCTCATAACTTTGTTTGGAAGCCTAAAGAGCAAACTAAACATATTAGGCACATGATATAAATATGTGTTTACAAGTAGCAGGAAATAATAAAATGATAAATAATAGAAAATAAAATATTGGCTTTAAAAATAAACATCAAGAATAATCAAGGAAAGTGAATAACAACACAAACAATATAAGTAATAATAGTTCTGTCAGTGCCAGTTAATCATGGCCATCAGAAAAGTAACTCTGGTAATACATAATTTGAGGAGGGAGATTATATTAGTTGCTCCCATTTTTCTATGAACATTCCCTTGTTATTCTTCAATTCACTTCTAACAAGAAAGAGAAAAGTGCCACAGCCACCGCCTGAGAAGTGATCAGGGGCTGAGACTCATTATTGACTCAGGTATGAATCACTACATTAGGTAAACCATCTAGGAGGATGAGGCTTAAGGCTAGGGAAATTAAAAATGGATATTGCAAGAGGGAGAAAATAACATTAGTTGAGAGCTTGAGACTGGCTTTAATAGCAGAAGCTTCAGTTAATTCCACTAACCTTAACTTTCTCAGAAAATTAATATGGTCTTCCTACATGAGGTAAATTTGTTATTTGAAACAAATGGATATAAAAGTGCAATGCATAGATTGTAGCAGATGCTGTAATAAGCCAATCACATTTAATCAAGGCCCAAGCATACATTTCCCAGCTGTCACAAGTATAACTATTGATAGTTAGGATTTAGAATCTCCTAGGAATTGCCCTTTGCCAAATGAAGCTGCCCCAGTTAAGTTTACACTCCATCCCCGAGTGCCAACTTGTCAGTGACTAGTCAATATAGGAAATATGAGAATAGATGACCCATCACCTCAATTCTCAACAACTATTAGGGATCATGCCAGCTCCATAGTTCTTCCTAGGGTATCTGCTGAGGCCTCTTGTTATAACTGTAAACAGTTTTACTTACTACTCTTACGCCACTCTGCTTTCTTTACTCACTTACAAGTAGTGTTTTGATGAAAACTCCTCAGTAAACCCCTTGCATACCTATTATCATCTCAGAGGTTGTTTCCTAGAAAACCAGACTTTATCCCATCAAACCACTTAATGAAACGGTGTGTCAGCTTTGAACACCTGCCAAGCCTACAGAATGTCAGCACCTCCTTAAGATGGTACTATTCAAGAAGTATCTTTATAATTATACCCCCATTTTCTTCTTAGTTGCCAAAGTACCATCCTGAAATTAGCAAATGTAGAGAATAAAGTTGAATTTCCATAAACAAATTTATAGTTTCTAATTAAAATTTCTCTTTTACTATTGCAGTAAATGATCCTCAAGTACTCCAGAACAAAAACGTATAAGCTAAATTTTGCTTATACCAAAAATCTTGTTAATTATATACTGAAAATATTCTGTGGGCCATTGTGACCAGAGGACTTTTTACAATATGACCAGTGGAATCATAGACTCTTTGGTATCCAACTCGTGCAGAGATAACAGGCAAATCTTCAGAGAAGGGAAAACAATCAAATTACATTTTTTTGCATCGAGTGCTCAACTTGTTCAATCTTGTGGGTGTACATAGGTACACATGAAAATAAAACAAAGCAGTGACAGTCTTTGCAAACATTATACTAGTTTCTTTGCTGAGACACTGATTTCTATGTACTTTATTTTTTCTTGCCCAATTACTGAATCTGGTAAGTAGAAATATTTTCAACATATTTGAGCAGTGAAGAATGACCAGCCACTTTTTTTTTAACTACACTGATAAAAATGTCTAAATAGATAATGGATTTTCAAAACCACACTGTGGAGAAGAGGAATGAGAGCGGTAAGTGCTGTGGGAAATGAGATCTGCACACAAGTTTTTAAGTGACTTTTATCATGAAAAATTATTCAGAAAAAGATATTTAATTGTCTCACATAATATATTCTTCAGGTTTGGATAACTATGGCTACCTTATATACTTCACATGACATGTTTCTAAAACTTAGAAACAAAAGTAAACAAATAACACACAAGGCAAGGTGTACTGAGGTGGTATTAAGTTCTTCTGAAGTACAGAAACACATATTGGCATTATTAGGGACAAGCTGTACTGCTTCAGAAAACCCACTCTGCAGAGGCTGACTCCATCCCCCTCTGGTTGCTCTGCAGCTGCATTCCTGAACCCCTACCTAGGCACCACATCAAGGCTGCCAGACGTGCTGCAATTAAGTAAAGCCTAATTACAACTATCTGGGCAGCATGGACAGCTCGAGGGAGGACAGGGAAAACATATATTGGTTATCCACACTTGTAAATTCCTGTTTGCCACGTATCTGAAAAAATCCTGATTTCTGTCTTTTTTAAAGACTGTCACCACAAAAGTCACAGGATGATGTATTGCAGGTCTGTTGCAAGTTAACTATCTCTGTGCCTGTTACCCAAAACCCCTTTATGCCCCGCTCACCCCATATAAATCCTTGCCTTGTAAGCTCGGGCTGCCTCTGATTGTTACAGAGCAGTCTGGCAGGTTAATAAAACTTGCTTGCCTAACTTTGGGTCTGTTCTCCTTTCTCTCCGCTACCCTTACAGGCATCATACTTGTGACCCTTAATTGCATGCTAAAGTAGACCCTGAAAGAAAAAGTAAATTCAGATTAATGACTAATAATGGAGAAGATTTTCTCACTCTCTTAAACACAAGCTATGCTGTTTGATTTGTGTATGGGTTTATAAAAAAAGAAAGCCATATATAATCATCAACTCAAGAAAGATTAGTCATACTAACATTTTTATCTCACATACTTTTTCTTACTTCTTTGATTTTCTCATATTAAAAAGGTATTTGCTAATTGACGACATGAAGAATGAGTAAAGGAATGAGAGTATCTTAGCGTTAACACAATTCTTATTCTGTTAGTTGAGTGGAACAGATTTGACAACAGAATATTTTAAGCCAAGCAAGTGGACCTCCCCATCCCCCTGTTTCCCCAAGGCACGGCTGCAGCTGCTCAAGTCCGGGTTGTGGACCTCGGTATCCATGTCCTTCTGGGGACCTGTGAAGGCCCCCCGCTTGCACTTGAAGGCTTGGAGGTGCCTGGTTCGACTGCCTGGCCTCTCCCGCTCTCAGTACACACTCCAATCTCAGAGCAGGGTTGGGACCAAGCCCAGGCACGGTCACATCCCTTTCGGGTGTGAATACACTTGGGCCCTGCTACCTTGGCCCTTTCCAGATTTTGGGTGCCAACAAGTACAGGAGGGATGCCAAGAGGGGTGCTAAGGGTGGCTCAGTGGTGGCCTGCAGGTGCCCCTCAGTGCGAGCAGCCTGGACACCATGGAAGGAAATAGGAGGCAGATGGACTCCTGGGTGGAAGAGGATGAGTCTCCAGTGAGGCTTCACCTTCAGGTGGGGGGTCCAGAAAGCTGGGGGCCAGGCTGCCAGTCACACAGACTGGAATAGGGACTTGCGGTACCTTTTCTAGGCTTGCCCACAGGAAATCAGCAGGGAATCCTGCCTCTCCAGGGCCTCCTCTCTGCTGACAGCTGAATACCTAAATGGGTGACCTGCCTACAGAGAGGAGCTACTCAACTGCAGACCTTCTCTGAGCTGTTCTAACATTCAGTGAAGCTCCTCTTCATCTTGCTTTCCCTCCACTTCCCTGCATACCTCATTCTTCCTGGATGCGGACCAGAACTCGGGCAAACACACCATCGGCCACAGAGGTTTCTGGCCAGAACAGAAACAGCACCCTAAAGACCCCATAATAATATTAACATTTTTATTGTAAATATTTTTTCTTACTTCTTTGATTTTCTCATATTAAAAAAGCATTTGCTAATTGTGGACATGAAGAATGAGAAAAGGAATGAAGATTATCTTAGTGTTAACATAAATCCTATTCTGTTAGTTGAGTAAAACAGATTTGACAATATTTTAAACCAAATACATGAGGCTGTCTACCAAATATTCATTTTTGATATAAAAAGATAATTATTTTCTATAAAAACCATCTGTTTTCATTCCCAACAACTTCACTTTTAATCACTGGTACAAGAGAATGAATAATAGACCTAAAGCAAATAAAGGGAAGAGTCTTATTTGTATTTACAGTCTCAGAACCAACAACCTCTTACACTTATACATTGGTGTTTCCAAGAACATGAAATCTTAAAGAAAAGTCAATCCCAGATAGGCAGCTCACTAATTTTAATAACCTCATGTATGCTTTTCTCAAGTCACCATACATTTAAAATACCTAATATTTTATTTATGATACATTACAGTTAAAATTATAAAGTAATAATATCAATTATTTTATATATCTGTTTTTACTCCATTTGGCTGGCTTTACAGGGAGAACCTTGTAAAGTAAGGAAGAGAAATACTAAGTACTTCAAGTGTTGACTCAACACAGTCCACTTTGTAATCTATGATTTTGCTCTTCTTTTCGTCATCTAACATCATAAAATATGGATTTCTTTAGAAACTTTCCATTAAGAATCCAAGATCATTACTGAAGGTGATGATAGAAACAGAGATTTTCTCAGGGCAATCTTCGGCTCTGGTCTACTTTTCCTTTCCACCTCATCAGCTCTACCAAGTCTGAATTTCCTGACCTTTAAGGCACTATGCCAGATCCATCTGTTTACTCAACTAATATAAGTAAAATTTGTTTAAGGATGAGTTTACCTACTAAGCGATTATCTTTTAGTTGCTTATTATTATTATTAGGAAACAGCGTGTAGTTTAAACAATGTTCTGTATATATGTGGGTTCAGAGATTTAAAAGATGGAAAATGGAATATATGCTTTAAAAAAATAATTAATTAATTTACATTAATTAATTAACATACGGTCTTGAGTCCAGCCAAGGCTGGGGTTCCACTGAACAGTACATATTCTCCCTAAAGCCAAGGAAGGAAATGAGAAAATCTGTCTTTGTGCGTCTTGCCAGCTTTTTTGTTCTCTTAAGTGTTATTATACCTTAGTAAGAAACAAACTTTACGTTTTATGTTTATCACTTTTTCACTCTAATCATTTGTTTTCATATATTACAAATACCTTGTCTTTTAAAAATAAGTCTATATTATAAAATAATTTACCCAGCTATTACCAGTGACATCTACTTGAGGGATGACTGTATAATTTTTGACATAATATCAAATTCTTGCACTCATACACACACACAGACACACACAAATCCTGCAAATATTAAAGTTTTAAAATTATTTTAAATAAATTAGTATGGAGAAACTATAAGCATAAAATTAGAAAATATTAAATGAAATGTTCTCATGAAAACAGTACCATCACTGTACTGTGACCAAAGTGAAATTGATAGATGGCAAAGTGCCATCTGGGTTTGTTTTATGTAACAGTTGCAAAGCTACCAACATGAACTGGTTCACTCTGAACACTTAAATTTTAGTGCTTGTTTTAATACAAGTGAGAGGTCCACAAAATATTGACGATGAGCATATTAACTAGACGGTAAGATGTTAAATATTTTATTTTCCATAGTTTTGAAAATGTGTTACAGTTAAAACAAAAGAAGCAATCATCAATCAGGCTGGTTTAGAAGCTGTTCTTTCAATAATATGATGCAATATAACCTAATTATTTTATAATTATAATTTATGTCCTAATCATTGCACTTCCAAATACAAAATTATACTGTTTATGTTTTCTTTTTTCTCCTTTTATAGAACTTGAAAACCTGTAAAATGCTAAGCCCATGAAATTTTCCCTTTAAATGTTTTAAAAAAATAGCTATTTATACTGGTTCAAAGTAAAATCTAAAAGCCTAAAATATTTTATCGATTCTGAAATATTTTAATTAAATCATTTTTATAGTATGTGAGTTAAATATTTCCATTATAAATCATAAATATATTTATATATTTTCATTATAAATTTTATAAATATATTTACATAGGCTTGCTTTGGATATATTTTTGTCAGTTTTTCAAATAATCTGATATGACAGAATCATTTACTTTTCAAATAAACATGATGCAGCATTTCAAATGCACATTATAGTAATTCATTCTTCAGTTGACAGGTCTTTTACTGTATTTATTTCCAAAATCCCAGTTTCGTTTATTATAATTTTTTCCTTAGAAAGCAGATAAATTGGTAAGGAAAATGATCATTAAAGTAAATTTAAATATGGTATTTCCCCCAAAATAAGAGAGAAAATACAGTCAACAGTTTGTCCATGGGGAGAAAAACTTTCCATTCCAAGGAAATAAACACCTCCGTAAAGACTGATATTTCTATCTAGTATTTAAAATTTCAGCATTAGTATTAGGAGTAAGACAGATTATTTGTTAGATCACCCTTGAATTAAAAAAAAAATTGCTGTGAATGCAAGTAACATAAGCCTGCACGACAAACAGAATGACAGTTCATATTCTAAAATACGTCCCAATTATATTTGAATCTAATTTAATTTTTCTCCTCCCAGCAGGAGATCTTAAAACAGATGCTTTTAAGAATGTCATACACATCTACTCTGTTTATCTCACATTGCTTTGCTGCCATTAAATATATATATATATATATATATATATATATATATATATATATATTCTCTCAATGTAGCAGCAGTCTTATTCCTGACTGGCTCAGTAACTCTATGACTCATCACATAAATTACTCTATAAAATTGCTTGTACAATCTATACCCTACCTAGGTGTTTCACATGTTAGGGCTGACAAATGGAGACTATCACAGAATTAAATTTAGGGCTCTAAACCAAAGTTAAAATTCAACTAAGCAAAACTATTTTATGAACTGAGCTTAGGTGAGCAGAGGTTGTTAATTTAATATTTCTCAGTACAATTCTTATCTGCAAAATGGGAGGAATCGGTGAAATATTAGTTGAGTTCTGAACAAAAAGTTTAAATTAATAGATTCTCTTCACTTAAATGTTAAAATGAGATGACTTTGCTCATTCAAAAATACATTTATAAAATTAGATAATTTTTAAAGATTTTACTTTTATAGTCGTATCTTTATTACTTATTTATCTTTATGTTTAGAAATATTTTAATTTGTGAATATATCTGAAGACTAGATAATCTGGTATCATCACCAATACAAGAACATCCTTCTGTGTTCAGACAAGAGTGTTGAATTGACTCAGCTTTGTCTTTATAAGGGCCACTGGGTAGAAGTCTTACTTCACAATTAATATCTGAAATTTTAGGAAAAGTCTTGCTCTTTATCTATATATCTATCTATCTTTTTTTGTTATTTTTTTGAGACAGAGTCTCGCTCTGGCACCAGGCATCAAGCTGGAGTGCAGTGGCTTGATCTCGGCTCACTGCAACCTCTGCCTCCCGGGTTCAAGCAATTCTCCTGCCTCAGCCTCCCGAGTAGCTGGGACTACAGACGCACACCACCACGCCCAGCTAATTTTTATATTTTTTAGCAGAGACGGTTTTACTATGTTGGCCAGGATGGTATCGATCTTTTGACCTCGTGATCCGCCTGCCTCAGCCTCCCAAAGTGCTGGGATGTATCTACCTATCTTATGAAGAATTAGTTAAAACTGATTATTTATAAGAACATTATATAGTCTCCTTTCTAGGTAAAAATCTAAGGACTGAATACAGCAGAAAGTCATATAGGTTCCAACCATGTAAGAAAACATACAAATTAGTAATTTTTTCAAAGCTGAACTCAGAACTAGGGTTAAATTTAACCAGGTGAGTCAGTTTTAATTATATCCACTTATTATCATTTCTTAAAACCCTATACTGAAGGCAATCTGTACCAGAAATATACCAGTTAAATTTGCATCAGTGGCTTGGAGATAGTCATTTCATTTTTATCAGTTTAACTTGTCTTTCTCAAATATCATAAAGCCTAAACATCCATAATTAAAGAACTCTGTATTCAGCGTTTAAACAAAAATCATGAGGAAAATAAAGTAAATCCAGACTTATTCTAGTGTTGTGTTTTTTTGTTTACAGTCATTGAATTTTCTAGCAGGATTTATTTACTGCCACTCTACCTTGGTAGTATAGGAAGTAATACAAAGCAGACATTTAACACTTGGGGAGATTAGGATATTTGTAAGCATCAGCACTGCAGAACTCATCTGAAAATGAACATCTTTATTTTAATGTTATGTGTACACAAGTGTATGTTCAGTCACATGTATTTTAGGTACACTGTGTGTTTCATAATTATCTTTTCACTGAAGTTTTATTATCACTCACCATTCTCAAAATAAATTACAGGGAAAATTCCAAATGGCAATTTTACAATAATGGTGTGATGCTCTTAAGTTATGTATCATATATAAAAAGCAATAATGCTCAGAATGATTTGTTTTAAATTCAGTTAATTAAATTGAGAAACCAATGCAAAAAGTGATATAAATGATTGGTAACATGATGGTTTAAAAGTGAATTTATTTGTATGTTTAAAGAATATTTTGGTAAATGAATGGCAAAGAAGAGGTAAATCTTTCTTATAAAATAATTCCAATATATATATATAGATATTTCTTACTCTAGAAAGTAGAACACAATTTCTGCCTCCTCACTCTCCATCTCTGATGTTAGAGTAAACTTAATGATTACCTTCCAAAGAGAAGGCTAGAGAAGCAACAAATAGCAACTTAAAGAAGAAATACCTGGGAAGCACTATTTTAACCAGGTGATGAAACATTACTGAGGCCATCAAGTAGATATTATAATAGGGCGTGGTGAGATTACTTCACCTATGTGGTTTTCTGTCCAAGACATCATAACCCCAGACTAATTACATAAAACAAATAAAACATTGAAGAAACTCAGATTGAGGCATTCTACAGGATACTTGGCCATTTTACCCCAAGACTATCAAAGTAAAAGGAAAAATAGAACAAAACTGAGAAACTGTCACAAACCGGAGGAGACTGGGGAGACATAGTAACTAAATGAAAATAAATCCAATACTCTGGACTGGATTCTGGTAAAGAAAGAGTACAATAATGGAAAAGTGATTATTAATAAAACTCAAACCTTGGAGCATGGTTAATCAATAGTTCGCCAGTATTAGTTTTATAGTTTTGAAAACCGAGCCACAGAAATGCAAGTTTTTAATAACAAGGGAAACTAGGCAAGATGTATATAGTAATTCTGAACTGTCTCTGCAACTTTTCTGTAAATATTATATTCAAAAATAAATTTATTGAAATATAAAACAGAATCAAAACAGTATTTGGGTCATGGTACAATATAACACATAGATTCAACGGAAGTTCTCTTAACTAAATATATCTTAGTTTTCTATTTAGTTAAATCATGTTGTTTATCCTAGTCAAAACATATGCCCAGAAGCCTATGCCATAAGAACTCATAATTAAGAAGATTTGTCCGTCTCCCACCAGTAAAGTCTATGAACATTCTGTTACATGTGGCAACAAAACTTTATCCTACTTATATTTGTTTTTAAGTTTGCATAATGAAATTAACTACCAATAACTTCTGAGCTTGAGCAGCATTAATATTTTGAGAACTATGTATTTTCTAAAGACACCAATGAGGTGAAGGTGAAATACCTAAATTTTGCTATTAAATTAATATCAACACTACCACTTTTTCCATGGGAGAAAATTGTAAAAATCCAGGTGTATCTATTCATATTACTTCACAGTTTTTTTTTTAATTCTTGTTATCCTTCAAAGGAAATAAGCCAGAAGATAAAAGATCATATTTCAGGTGACATATAGCAAATATAATGGCTAAGTAGAGAATTCACATTTAGGTCCAAGATAAGGTCAAAGATTGTCTTTGACCATAGCCACTGTCTAGCTATGCAATCTTAAATAATTTTAAAGCTCCTTTTATGATTCTGTATCCTCACCTATAAAATAATAGAACTAAACTCATTGAGTTCTTGTGAAGATTAGATGTGTTAATATATGAGTAATATGTAAACTAGTACAAAAGATCATGAATTCCATGTAAATCTAGATATATTTGCTCATTCAAAAAGACATAGTAGAACCCCAAGAAGTATACTCATCATCAAAAAACAGCCTCCATTTAAACTAACTGGTCAAATTCAGTTCAGACAACAAAGAATAAGAGGGTGGGTAATTTATTGATAATACCTATAGAAAACATGGCAATTCTAATGAACACCAATGTGACAAAAGTATACTTGCCCATGGATCTGTCAATTATATTAATCTTACAAATATTAGAGAGTATTATTCCAAACTATTTTGATAACATCAATACATAAATGACTTTTAAAATTTAAAATATACAGCAATGAGAAAGTATGAAACTATGCAAAGTAAGGTACAATTGAAATACCTACTTTGATATTGAAACTAACTATATGGGTCTGCTGATTCTGAAGCTCTGGTAAGAGTTTCACTAGTTTTTGGTCATAGATTACAAATCAGTTCCATGATCAGTCTTTTCATACTGTTAGAGAAAAAGTATTCAATGATACTTGTTAAAGCAAATGGTAAGGTAAATTTTAATCAGGACTACTGCATAGCATCAGATTCTGCAGTGAGGGAGAGATTGGGCTCAAGTCAGAATACAGCATAGACAATTGGGAATTTACAACCAAGGAGCAGGGGGGTGAGGGGTATCAGTGAATGGAAAATTAATAAGCATTATCCTCAAGAGTTAGAGAGATTCTAGCTAAACCAACCTAATAGTATTTGTATTGAAGACAAGCCACGGCCATGGGACATTATCTGAGGGATACTGAAGGATAAGAAACTTGATCAGATATGGAAGATGATCAGATATCACATTTTGGGAAGTTCTTGCTAAAGTTACTTGCCAGTGTTCTTTTTAAAACCAAATTTAACAAGGAGGTGCATAGAAGTGCCTAAGAGAAAATTCAGAAGTATAACTGAAGTTTGATAAAGGCAAGAGTTTTTGTGAATATCCCTTTACTGGTCAATGAAGCATGAATGGAGCCAAAGGAATTTCTTTATACTACTGAAAAAATAAGATTAAACACATGTTTTACTATCAGTGATCATATTTATCACCTTCACATAAGAAATCATCTAACATGTACAAAATCCACAACGTACTTATGCAATTGCCTAATCAAAATAGGCAGAATCTATTTTTAAATATAACTTATCCCTGAAAGTATATGATAAAATGAGGAATAAAAAGCATCACATATTCTCAAAGAAAATTATGCTATCAGTTCTCTCTTCTCAATATATTTTACATAAACTCATGTTAAAGGAACCTGTATTAGGTATTTGATAGATTTTTCTTTGAATTTCAAATGGTTGTTATTAGATCTGGTGAGTTTTAATGTATAATCAGAGGCTTACAAAAATGGATATTAGATAATAGCATAAAAATACACACATTCACACATACACACCTAGAATATATATGAGACACTAGAATTATTGTAAATTGCTCAGAGGGCTGTGAAGTGTTTTACTCCAAGTCCTATTATATTAAAATACATACTGATTGTAAGAGATAACCTGATGCACTTCAATATGTACACAAAGGGTTTTAGAAAATTATGTTGAAAAGAGACTTGAACAATATATGTATGAGTCAGCCTGAATCCTTAAATTTAATGTAGCAAAAGATGAGAAGTAAAAAACAGCTGAAAAGATTAAGTGGTAAAACATATAGTCTCAGAATAAAAGGTTTATATGATGTTAGGAAAAAATTAAATGTACAGATAATATTAAACACACTTAAAATACCATTAGGAATAATCAAGTCTATGGATAATGCATGGTGAAGCCAGGTTCCTCATTGTTGGACAGTAAATTTATGGATAATCAAGGGGAAGAGGCTAGAATGATTCATTTAATAGCGGCTTAGAGTTGAGACATTAGTAAGAAATCATGGTTAGCATAACACAATTAAAGATGGTTACATATAGAATATGGAAATACACAGTTTAGTACATGCATATATATTTACACAGCATATATATACATATGATGTGTAAGCGAGTAAGGCTTTAGTGGCAATGAGCACACTTAGTGTAAAATCTTAGTTTTTAATATGATTCTCCAATAAAGGAAACAAGTGATCTTTGGAGAAAAGATGTTTCTAGGACTTACACAGAAAATATACATAATGAGATTGAAAGACATTGCTTTAATACAAAGTAAGTGCAAAAAGTAAATTTTTAAAAAGCTTACATGTTGGAACAGAAAATGACATTAGGTAAAAACTAACTAAATCTGAATAAAATGTGAACTATTGTTAATAATATTGAATCAACATTTCTAAATTAGTTGTGACAAATGTATCTTGTTAAATGTAAGATGTTAACAGTAGGAGAAACTATATGCTAGCATATTTGGGGATTTTCTGTATGGAAACTATCTTATCAATTCTTATGTAAGTAGAAAGCTGCTCTAAAAATAAAATCTATTATAAAACAATAAACCTTCACTGGTACAACCTTTATAACATAAAGAAACTCCTCTGTCCTTTCTATTATATACCTCAAATTACTTTTCTCTAAGTTGAATAAATTAAGAAAGTTGACTGTGAAAGTTCCCCAATAATAAACACATACGTGATAAAAACCATAGAAACAGACACTTTAACTAAAGTTTTGTCCTGATAATAAACTCAAATTATTGCCAAAAGCTCTACTTAAGAACTACCTGGATTTTTGTAAGTAACCAGTGCCATTCTGGATTGTCATAAATTTATACTTTGTATCTTTGAGCCCTATAACTTTTATTTGGGGAAAAAGTTAAATATTCACCCTACTATAAAAAGTATGAATATGTTGCAATGATATAGGCATAAAGCTAAAGAAAATAGTTGAATGAAAGTTTGATATATAAGCTGTATTAACATTTAGCATAAGGTAACTAAAAATTGATTTCAAATATGACCTTAGATTCCACTAGGGAAATTAACTCATGGGAAAAGTGATTTTTCAGTCTGAATCTGAGATAACTAATCAACATGTAATAAGAGAGAAAAGGCCAAGTGTCCTCTAAAGAGGACAAATGCCATCACATTTTTAAGGTATTTTTGTTATTGAAGGAAGGTTTCCATTTTATTTATTATTTAAAAATGTATTCTTTCATTTTATGGTTATTTAAAATCTATTTGCTTTCCTTAACACTCTGCTTTTTAAAAATTTGAGTGTTCATACTTTATGGCAGCATTTTGTCATTCTCCCTTTCCTCTCAAAGGATGCACAAATATTCCAAATTGCTTTTGTAGCCTGATCACAGAGGAAAACAAACAAACAAACAAAAAAACAGTTACCAATTTGTTACATAAAATCCTTGGCAAAAAAATAAAAATCTTGCACCCAGAACAATATTGGCTTAGAGAACAAAAGAAAAATATTATTTTTCATAATTTAATGAATACTCTTTATCAAATAATAAATAGTTTAATATTAAACAATGAAGATTTTAATATCCACACCAGTTCTCTTCTTAATTTATAAATTTCTTCAGGCATTTAACTTTTGAATTGACCCTCAAATCTTAAAGAAGTTTCTGTGAGCTGAAGTTTATCTAAATAAATCAAGAATGTATATGACAAAGTTAGTCATTGAGAGTCTCTAAAAATAATAGACTAATTCTGCCATTCTGAGACTGGAAAGAAGCTAAGCATATTCTCAATTTAGGCAATTCAACAAAGTAAACCTCAGATCAATGATTTTTTTTTTCTGATGAATAACTTTGACTTAAGCTGTCAGGCTAGTATTTAAATCACTGTTGAGTACAGAAACAGTCAAATAGATATCATAGTAAGGAGAAATTTGGAAGAAAATTGTCAGAATACAACAAAGGACAACCAGAAAGCACCACTTGCTGACAATCTCTCATCTTGCATAGCCTAGTCATTGAGTTATTGCTACATAGATCACTGGATGCTGCATGTGTCTGCATCATCAATACAATGCATTATGTAACATCATGGATACTGTAAGGTCTCTGCTTCATGTTTCCTTTCTTCCTCTTCAACCCTCTTTGAGTAGATGTTTCTATAGCCAAGATCCTCAGCATCAAGAGTCTAAATCTCTCAGATTCTTCTCCCATCTCTCTTATCTCAGAAAATCTGCAAGATACTGAGAACTTCCCTTGTTTACCAAGGTGATTTATGAATATACACACAACAGATTATTACTTAATTAAGCTAAAATAGGATGGTCCACAGATATCACACCAAAACTTAATAAAATATTTAAAAATATCAAATTAATCTAAAACATATTTGTTACCCCAATGTAAAAGATAATATTTTTTCCTTTTTTTTAAATTGTACATTAGTTTCTGGGGTACATGTGCAGATCATGCAAGATTGTTGCATAGGTACATACATGGCAAATTAGTTTTCTGCCTCCATCCCCCTGTACCCTATATCTGGCATTTCTCCCCATGTTATCCCTCCCCAACCTCCCCATGCCCCACTGTCCCTCCCCAATACCTGCCAACGGACCCCAGTGTGTATAGTGCTCCCCTCCCTGTGTCCACGTGTTCTCATTGTTTAACACCTGCCTATGAGTTAGAACATGCAGTGTTTGATTTTCTGCTCTTGTGTCAGTTTACCAAGAATGATGGTTTCCAGATTCATCCATGTCCCTACAAAGGACACAAATTCATCAATGCATAGTGTCCCATGGTGAATATGTGCCACATTTTCCTTGTCCAGTCCATCATTGATGGGTATTTGGGTTGGTTCCGGGTCTTTGCTATTGTGAACAATGCCGCAATGAACATACATGTGCATGTATCTTTATAATAGAATGATTTATAACCCTTTGGATATATATACCCAGTAATGGGATTGTTGGGTCAAATGGAATTTCTATTTCTAGGTCCTTGAGGAATTACCACAGTGTCTTCAACAATGGTTGAACTAATTTACACTCCCAACAATGTAAAAGTGTTCCTATTTCTCCACATCCTCTTTAGCATCTGTTGTCTCCAGATATTTTGATGATCACCATTCTAACTGGCATAAGATGGTATCTCAATATGGTTTTGATTTGCATTTCTCTAATGACCAGTGATGGTTTTAGGAATCAAGTTTGGACCTAATGCTTCTCTATAAGTGCCTTTATGTTAGAGTTTCAATGAAGG